>BOPN01004624.1:0-5000 GCA_017312705.2 Penaeus japonicus
AAAAAACGAAAAAAGATTAAAGGAAAAGGGATGGTCAAACTCTCTTAATATTTGAGATAGTTTCCCTTTTCCTCAGTTTACATAAGGAAATCCCATAGTGAACCCATTGGCTCTCCAGTTCAGGTGAAAGTAGTGTCATAATGTGTAACATTTTTTTTTTTTTTGGGGGGGTGGGTGGAAGGGGGGCCGTAACTCACTCGCTGGTCGTACGTGATGTTGGTACTGATGAAAACCGTCTGACATTTTTGGGTAACTCGTTCATATGTATATATATATATATATATATATATATATATATATATATAAATTCTCTTGATGTTTCTTTGTTCTTGGTCTTCTTCTTCTTCTTCTTCCTATGAACCAATCGTATACATTTTTCTTTCCTTTTTTTCATCTTTCTTCTTCTCTTTCTTTTTCGTTTTCGTTCCTTTTTCTTCATCGCTTGTTTTTTTTCTTCTGATTATTATTTCCCTTTTTCTTCTTTACTTGACCTTGATTCAGCTAAATTGACTAATATATTATATGTATTTACTTTGATTATATTGCGGTGTTTACAATAGCAGAAAAAATATGGACGAAGAAGACGAGAGAGAGAGGGGGAGGGGGGGAGGGAGAGAGAGAGAAAGAGAGAAAGAGACAGAATTAAAGAGATGGAGATAGAGATAGAGAGAAAGAGAGAGAGAGAGAGAGAGAGAGAGAGAGAGAGAGAGAGAGAGAGAGAGAGAGAAAGAGAGAGAGAGAGACAGAGAAGGAGAAAGAAAGAGAGAGATATAGAGATAGATAGACAGACAAAGAGAGAGAGAAGGAGAAAGAGAGATAGAGATAGATAGAGAGAAAGAGAGAAAGAAAGAATAGAGATAGACAGATAGATAAATAGAGAGAAAGAGAGAGTAAGAGAGGGACAGCAAGAACTACAGAAAGAAAACGAGATAAAACCGAAGAACAGACAGACAAAAGATGGAACGTCACAAAAGTCATACCAAATGTGTCGGATCCAATACCAAAGAAGGCCCTGTATATGTAGTATCTTGCATTCGGATCCCATATGGTAATTCAATATTTAAAAACAAAAGTAAATAAATAAAAAAATCCTACTATCCATGATTAATATTTTGATTTCAACGTCAATCTATATTCATATCTGTGTATGATCATCTAATCAATTGCGAAGTTGTATATATTCTAAGAGTATCCTCTTTTTTCAGTTTGCTGATTTGATAAATATGATTTTATTTTTCCTTTTCAAATATATACAGATTTTTTGTTTTGTTTTGTTTTTGCTTTATCAGCTTCCATTTTTAATTTTCTTATTCTTTATATTGAGCTGCATATCATTCACTGTTAATGACTACAAAACTACAAAAGCAAAACATTTCTAAAAAGATGAAAAAAAATGTGAGTTCTATGTTGTTGGTATCTGATGCATATATTTATTCTTTAAATCAATTTCGATAAACAAAAGTATATCACTAACGTATCTTTTCAAATCTTCTCTGGAAAAGGATTTAAAAGTTTGACTAATTCATAGGAATAAACAGTGGATTCCTCAATTCAAATTTAAGCGAGCAAACTGTACCTAAATACCAGCCAATTCAGTCAATTCAAAGCAAGAACATTTAAAAAATGCATTCCAATGACTTCATAGACAGTGATAAAAGATCATCAATGTATTTTATGACATTTTAGCGATATACGAATTCGTTGAGGAGGCGGAGGCGGTGGGGGGGAGGGGGGAGGGGGGAGGTGCGTTGGCGGATTGGGGGAGGTGGGGGGGGGAGGTGAAGAAGAGACAGTAAAAATTAAATTTCAACCTTTAACCTTTATGGAATTGATTGGTCCAACGAAGAAGGGGAGGAGGAGGAGGGGGAGGGAGATAGACAAGAGGACGAAGAACTCAACCATTTTTAATTCGATCTCTTATCATCGTTGTTAGATCAATTCGTCTATCATTACACTCCTAAAAATGAACAATCATAACAAAAGGGCCATCAAATTATAAGAACTAACGCAGAAAAGAGATAATACAATTAATTTCGGCTACCTTGTTGTTTACTTCCGGGCCTCATTGCCAAGTGTCGCCACGTGTCTATGAGCAACCAATCAGGAACAATTATTTCCCGCGCCAGGACACTCAACTGCCGCGACGGTTACGCAACGTTTTGCTTTCTTGTCTTGGGCTTTTAAATGGCACCGTATAACCTTTCGGCCTCGCGAATCAATCAGCCGAAAGATAAGTCAAGATGCAAGCAGTCGCCTTAGGAAAGAAAATCAGAAAGAGAAATGAAAAATAAGAGGAAAGCATTGGACGAAACGCATATGGTTCTCCCTCCCTCCCTCCTCCTCCCCTCCGTCCTTTATTCTCCCTCCCCCCCCCCTCCCCTTCCCCCTACTCGTCTCTCACTCACTTTTTGGCGTGACGTAATGAGAGTTAATGGGGTGTAACAGCATGTAACAACTAATAATCAGTGGTTGATGACACCATACCCCGTGATGTGCCACCACCTGCAGCACGTGTCTTCTGGTGCCCGCGGTTGTGGCACTGGATGTCGCGGCCTGACATTGGGTGCCTTTTGGGGTGCCTGTCCCCTTCCCTGCTGCCCCCCGCCCCCCAGCCCTAGTCCCCGCAATCTGCCCCATTCCCTCTTCCTCCGTTTGTCTGTCCCTTTATTTCTTCCTCCATTATCTGCCTCCTTCCCTCTTCCTCCCTTTATCTGGACCTTTCCATCCTATTCTCTTTATCTGCCTTCTTCCCTCTTCCATTTATCTTCCCTCTTCCCTTCTCCTCCGTTTGTCCTTCCTTCTTCGTTATCTGCCTCTTTTCCTCTTACTATGCTATCTGCCTCCTTCTTCGTTATCTGTCTCCTTTCCTCCTCCATATCTCTATCGTCCTCCCCTCTCCCCCCTTTTTTCTCAGGTGGTGGTGTTTTAGGGTTGAATTGGTTGCGTTGGTGAAGCTAAGTTGGGTTGGATGACCTTCCGAGCCCAATGTGATGACTTACGTCTCTCTCTTTCTCTTATTTCTCTGTCTCTCCACTTTCTCTTTGGGAGTGTTTGGCCGCTTGTCTCTTTTTTAATCTTTCTATTTCTCTTTCTCTCTCTCTCTCTCTCTCTATCTATCTATCTATCTCTATCTATCTATCTCACCCCCCTCTGTCTCTCCTCCTCCTCCTCTTCTTCTTCTTCATCTTCATCATCATCTTCTACCCTCTTTCTTTCAACAGTCCCCCTTCTATATTTCTCTCGTACCGTTTATTCCTTTCTATTGTTTCTCCCATTTGTATTTTCTTCTTTTTCTTCTTTCTTTTCTTTTTCTTTTTCATTCATGGTTCTTGTTCGCGCCGGATTCTATGGTCCAATTTCACTTCCCGTTTTATTTCTCTCGGTCTTCGGTCTTCATCTTCTCTTGTGGTCTTTTGTGCTCTTTTTTTGTCTTGTTTTGTTTTTGTTGTTTGTTTGTTTCTTTATTTGTTAGTTTGTGCAGTTTGGGCCTGTTTGTCTGCTTCTCTCTCTCCTTTGCTCCTCTCTCTCTTTCTCTCTTACTCTCCCTCCATCTCTCTCTATATATCTGTCTATCTATCTATCTATCTATCTATATCTATCTATCTATATATATATATATATATATATATATATATATATAGATAGATAGATAGATAGATATAGATATATATATATATATATATATATATATATATGTAAATATATATATATATATATATATATATATATATATATATATATGTATATATATATATATATATATATATATATATATATATATATATATATATATATATATATATATATATAACTTTCTCTCTCTTCTTCTACTCGTTCCCATCTCCCTCGTTCCCCACCTTCTTTCTTCATCAAGTGAATTACGATTCTTTGTTGCCAAGACTATTACTCGGGTTCGGTTCCCCACCCTCACTTGGCTACCTGTTTGCGCCCAACCCCTCTCCTTAGTCCACCTCCCCTCCCCCTCCCCCTCTCCCTTCTCTTCTCCCCCTTCCCTCTCTCCCTTCTCTTCTCCTCACCCTTTCCCTTCTCTTCCCCTCCCTCTTTCCCTTCTCTTCTCTTCACCCTCTCTTTTCTCTTCCTTTCCTCCTCTCTTTTCTCTTCCCTTCTCCTTTCTCTTCCCACTCCCTTCTCTTCTTCTCCCCCTTCTCTTCTCCTCCCCCTTCTCTTCTCCCCTCCCTTCTCTTCTACCCTCCCTTCTCTTCTCCTCCCCCTTCTCTTCCCACTTCCTTCTCTTCTCCTCCCCCTTTTCTTCCCCCCTCCCTTCTCTTCCCACTCCCTTTTCTTCCCCTTCCCCTCTCCTTTCTCTCCTCCCCTCTTCCTTCTCCCTATCCCCCCCCCCATCAACGTCCCCACCTACCTACATCTACACTTAAACAGCCCCCCCTCCCCCACCTATCTCCTCCTCCTTCCTCTCCCCCCATTTACCCCCTCCCCCACCTATCTCCTCCTCCTTCCCCTCCCCCCATTTACCCCCGCCCCCCCACCCGCAGTCATCTCCATCACCTTCAATTTCCCTTCGACTTCTCCCTTTCACCTTTCATATCCTTTCCCCTTTTCGTGTTTCCCTTTCCACTCTCTCTTCTATTTCCGCTTTCTCTTTCAAGTTCCCTTCCATTTCCACCATCATCTCTGCTTCCACTTCCCCTCCTTTTACTTCTACCACCTTCACCTCCTTTTTTCTCCCAATTACTTTCTGTTCCTCCCATTCTTCTTCTTCATCCTCCACCTTCTCCTCCTCTTTTTCTATTTTTTATTTATTTTTTATCATCCACCTGCTCTTCCTCCTCCTCCTCCCCTCTCTTCTTCCACCTCCTCCATCTACCCTTCCTCCTCCTTCCTACCCTCCCTATCCCTTCCTCTCCCCTCCCCCAACCCCCAACTATCTCCCCTCTCCCCCCCCCCCCCTGACCATTTGCACTCACACCCCCACTATCTTGTACCTCCTCATTCCACCCCTCCACCATCACCCCTACCCTACC
>BOPN01004624.1:15000-17500 GCA_017312705.2 Penaeus japonicus
AATATACATACACGTACACAAAAGCAAGTTGAAGCGCAGATATATATATATATATATATATATATATATATATATTATAGATATGGCATAATGTACTTTATATAAATAAATAGATGCAATGTCGTTTATTTTGTCGGGGCGGTGATATCAACGGGACATACAGCTATGTGAAATGATTTATTTCTGTTTCTCAGACGTTTTTCTCCATTTCTTTTTTCTGTTTGTATTTTCTTTTATAATTACGTTTCTTTCATTTTGTTTTTTCTCCCTATGTCTTTCTCTCTCTCTTTCTCTCTCTCTCTCTCTCTCTCTCTCTCTCTCTCTCTCTCTCCTTCTCTATCTCTCCTTTCTCTCCGATTCCTCACTGTCCATCTCTCTCGCTCTCTCTCTCTCTATCTATCTATCTATCTATCTATCTCTCCATTCTCTCTGATTCCTCACTGTCCATCTCTCTCTCTCTCTCTCTCTCTCTCTCTCTCTCTCTCTCTCTCTCTCTCTCTCTCTCTCTCTCTCTCTCTCTCTCTCTCTCTCTCTCTCTCTCTCCTTCTCTATCTCTCCTTTCTCTCCGATTCCTCACTGTCCATCTCTCTCGCTCTCTCTCTATCTATCTATCTATCTATCTATCTATCTATCTCTCCATTCTCTCTGATTCCTCACTGTCCATCTCTCTCTCTCTCATTCTCTCTCTCTCTCTCTCTCTCTCTCTCTCTCTCTCTGTTTCTATCTCTCTCTCTATATATATATGTATATATTTTTTTTATAATAATGATTATACACAATAATTCTTCTTCATTCTGATAATAATGAAACTTTTCGGTGATGTTTTTTATAATAAAAAAACATCATATTTGTCATATTCATGGATTAATGCATAAAAAAAATATTCAAACAAATAAACAAACCAACATAAATTAATCGATAAATAAAAAATATAAACCACCAAACAAGAACAACCAACAAAAACCACTCAAAGCAAATAAACAAACACAACCTTTCAACACTACACGGCATCACCCGATCGAATCCCACCATCAAGACGCAACAATCTTATTGCAAAGTCTCCTTGCAAAGAATCAAATTGATAACCATGCAACATTTTCAATCTCACTGAAGCGAATAATGTCTATTGCACCTGAACGGAATTGTGCAATAGGTATTTTATGACTTGAATGGAGGTATGTTGCAGGCTGTTGCATTGGTATCGTAGGTATTTGCGAATGTGTGTTAGTATTGTCTGTAGGTTAAACTTCTCCGCATGTAAGTATTCGTATGGATTTGTTTGTTAGTGATATCAGTATTTGGAAGTACTTTAAGCGTGCAATTGATTTTGTAAGTACTTGTAAGTGTTATATGGAATTGGGGGTATTTATGGTTGTGAATTTGTGTGGTTGTTAGTAATGTTGGTAGGTGGAAGTACTCTCAGCATGTAGTTGTCTTTGTAAGCATTTCTGTCTTGTAAGTAATTGTAATTGTGAATGTTTGTTAGTAATGTCAGTAGATAGAACTACTCTCATCATACTATTGACTTTCTAAGTGTTAGTAAAAGTACTGTAAGTAGTTTGACTGTGATTCTTGGTGGTTGTTAGTAGGGTACAATAAGTAAGTAGATGGAAGTACTGTTAGCATGGAGGAGGAACTGTGAGGAAGTATTTGTAAGTGTTGTAAGCACATACTTACACTGCATTTGCTGTAGATAGATTTAAATATAAATACTGTAAGCCATTCTGTTGTAAGTATTATAAGTGGAAATTTGACCATGTGATATTCATACAGAATATTTTTTATCGTTATATAGAAAAGAAATCCTTGCTATTGGCCATTGCTTTTCTTAATACAGAACTATGTGCCTCATTATTCTTTTATTTAATGATATTGTGAAAGTATATTGAGAGAAAACAAAATTTAAGAGAATGGAAGATGAGAGAGAAAGAGAAAGAAAGAGAGAAAGATAAAAAGAGAGAGTAAAAAAAGATAACGAGAGGGAGAGAGATAGAGAGAGATAGAGAAAGAGAGAGAGAGATGGAGGGAAAGAGAGAGAAAGAAAGAGAGAGAGAAAAAGAGAGAGAGAGGGGGGGGGAGGGGGAAGGGGGAAAAGATAGAGAGAGAAAGAGACAGAGAAAGCGATAGAGAGAGAAAAAAAAGAATACAAAAGAATGAAAATTAAGTTAAAATAAACCAAAATACATCCTCCAATCCAAAAAAGTTACAAAGGATCTAAATGTAGAGAACTCTGGTCGACTCCGTCTCCCCTGATTTATAATTCAGCCAGGAGTCACATCCCTTATCATTCTTTGCGGCGATCGAGCCAGAGTAACCACCTGTGCTATTAAGAGGCGCCCGTACAGGTAAGATTGAAAGAGGGTGGGGAGGGGAGGGGGAAGGGGAAGGGAGGGAGGGGGGTAGGGGTTAAGGGCGGTGGAAGGAGGGGAAGGTTTGGGTGAAGGGGAGGTTAGGGGGAAGGGGTGGGGAGGGAGGGGGAGGTTTGGGGGAAGGGGAGGGG
>BOPN01004624.1:32500-38481 GCA_017312705.2 Penaeus japonicus
ATTGCGGTTATCATTATAACTACAGTTATCACTATCTGTATCATTATCTTCAGTATCATACTCATTATTATCATCAATACGAATATCATCATCATCATCATCACTTTCATCACTACCTTATCACATTATCATTATCACGATAAAGATAATAAATGAATTGATACTATTCGGAGATGCATCAATAATAAGAATGACAACACAACAACAAGAATAAACAAGAGAACCAAGAATGAAAATAAGTAAGGAAGAAAGAGAGAAAGCTGCACAAAGGGGAAAAGATAAATCTTATCAATATGCACAGTCCCGGATGTTGATTTATACACACCATCGTTCCATCTGTAATCTTACTTTCCATTTCAGAGATGACATGGAAATATCTGTCGTGGTTGGGTGCGAAAATACGGTACTGCTTTTTTTTTTTTTTTTTTTTTTTTTTTCTTTTTTTTTTTTTCTTTTTTTTTTTTTTGTTTTGTTTGTAGTCTGAATATGTATTGTTCTTTGTGTTTCTTTTGTTTCTTGTTTGTAATTATAATCATTATCATGATTATCATAGTGATAGTAATGATAATGATGAATATGATAATAATTACTTCTGCCATACAGCTAATGATGAAATTGAGAATGATATTGATGATATTTTTAATACTGTAATAAGTGTGATGCTAATGATAACAATGATGAGAGGGGAGGAGGGGGAGAAGGGGGACCGGAAAAATGGGGAGAAGGGGGGGGGGGGAGAAGGGTACCACGGTGGAAAATTCAGAATGGGTCTGTAAGACAGGGATAGGGAATGGGTGTAAGGTATACTACGGGGGACAGGAGGGAGTGGAGGGGAGGGGGAGAAGGGATGCGAGGGAGGGGGAGGGAGGGGGGGAGGGTATAAAGATACCGATATTGGACAAAACACAAAGCAAAAACCAAAAGCAAGAATGCCTTCTGTCTTTTGTTTTGTTGTTTTTGTTTCTTTCTTTCTTTCTTTCTTTCTTTTTTTTTTGGGGGGGGGGTCGTGTGCCTCGTGTTAGGATCGTTATAAGGGAGCGGTGCCCCCTTATATGCTGCCCGAAAAGAAAAAAAAAATAGATAAGGCTAAATGCTAATGTTAAAGAGAAAGAAAAAAAAATTATAACTATCATCTCTACATATATATATAAAAATATTACCCACCACCACTGACTTCTATGATATCCAGAAAAAAAGGCTTTTTGAAGCGAACTAAAAGCAAAGCGTTGAAGAAAGAGGGGAGATGAGGAAGAGGGAGAACGAAAGGGGAGGAAGAGGAGGAAGAAGAGGAAGAAGAAGAGGAAGAAGTGGAGGAGGAAGAGGAGGAGAACACTCAGGTGGAGAAGACGAAAGATGGAAATAGATAAAGAATGAAAAGGAGAGATAGGACCTTCAATACGTTAAATACAGGAACAGAAAGAGAGAGAGAAAGAGAGAGAGAGAGAGAGAGAGAGAGAGAGAGAGAGAGAGAGAGAGATAATAACAATAATAATAATGATAATAAGAGCATTACAAAATAAGGAAAATAAGGAGAATACAAAGAATATAAAAGAGAAAAAGGAAGAAAGAAAAAAAGGAAGCAGAAAATTAGTACCAGTGGCAGATCGAGATGAGAGAAGAATGTGCGAAACGAACAAAGAAAAAGAAGAAAAAAAATCAAAATCTACAACAGTATGAGTAAGACTACAAGTGAGCTCATTTAACGATGAGTATGAGTAAGAGGGTGAGTATCAGGATGAGTAAGAAGACGGGCGATACAGACGACCCCAAACACGAAGGTCACATGACTCTGGCTGTTCCGGCGGAGAGAGGAGGTGGAGGCACGTGCGATAAAGGGAGGAGGAAGAGCAAAGGGAGAATAAAAGAAGTGAGAGACAGAGAGAACGACGACGAAAGCAAGAGTGAGAAATAAAAACTCTCGCTTCCTCCATCATTCTCACTATCTCCATTATTTCTTCTTATTCTCTCTTCCTCTACTTTACTCCACCTCCTTTTCCACTATATTCTCCACCTCCACTGATTATTTTTGGAGGGAGTGAGATTCGTGGGGAGGGGGAGGGGGGCGTGGATAACATTTCGGATAAATAAGTTCAAATTGAGGGAGGGAGAGGGGGAGAGAGGGTAGAGGGAAGATTCTATGTGTGGGAGGGAACATGAGACAGGATTATGGGTTGGAAATACGAGGATGGGGTTTAAAAAAAAATGCCAACGGGGGACGCCGCCCCCCGTACCAGCGAGGGGCCCCTGGACATCCAAAGGCAACACAAACTAAAGCTTATTACCAAATATTAGGAAGCGGTGCCTCAGTTTCAGAACCGCTTTCCTTTGTACACATCACGTCACTCAAACTTCTTTTATTTTTTTTTCTTCTTCTGGAAGGTTCCTGGGGGATTTAAAAAGGAGAGGGGGGAGGGGGGCATAGAGGTGTAGGAGAGAGGAGAGGGTTTAGGGGTTAAGAAATATCATCATCACAGATTCTTTTGGGAGGGATAGCATCACAAACCTGGGACACGTAAAGTCATCACAACTTGATTGGGGAGTCACAGGAGATCACATTAAATGCTCCTGGACTTATCATCATTTTGTTTTTCTTTTCTTTTTTTTAGATAATCAACGTCACACCATTGATATTCATCGCACGACAAGAGGCCTCAAATGTAAACAAAACCACGTGGCTCGAAAAAAAGAACAATGTAAACAACATACCACGTGACTGCGATTATGTAAACAAAGCCACGTGCTCAGTAATGCACATGGGGAGAGACTTTTCATCACATGTTCAGACACAACCTATGGCGGGTGCGAGTGCGTGGGCGGCCCTAGAAGCTTGTGCTACGCCCACACGCCCACGCCCGCAGCAATTAGCACAGTTATTGTTGGTTTGATAAGGAGGTTGGAGAGATAAGGTAAGAAGAGCTGCCGCAAAGAGACTTATTAAAATGGGACATGTTTGAGATATTCGTGAATGCTCAGTATCTCTGTGTTGTTTATCTATATAAATACCTCTATACTGATAAAATTAGCGCTATTATCAATATCATATTTATCTTGTTTGAATGATAATGCCCAAATAAAGAATAATAACCGAATCCCAAAGTCTCGCGTGTCACTAATTGGCAACAATCCTTCCAACCTCCCTTTACAAAGATGATATACCCAAGTTCTTCTTTTTAAAAAATGTATACAACAATAATCATCATTATCATACCAATGATAATTAAAAAGGGGGGAATGGAAAAATCACAATTAGACTGATCCCAGGAACAAAAAACAAAAAAAATCAAAGGAATAATTTTGCCTTAACCTAGACGCGACAAATAATAATAATAATAATAATAGAAAAAATCTCTCCCTTATAAGGTAACAGATAATTAATTATTTTGGCCTCACGTATCACGAATGACACTTACGTCACACCACAGAAAAGAAGAAATGCAGTTGTAACGTGAAATAAGATTCATATACATCATAAAAAATAAGTTTTAGCAACGGACCAAATACAAAATACATACATTCATAATATATATTCATTACGAAAACAATTATTTTTTGTTTTGTTGTGTTTTTTACTCGTTTTCTGTTTCCGTTTTCTTTAACAATATGGCACATCTATGGCACGGGACTTTTCGTTATTAGTTTGTTTGTTTTTTTAACATTAAATTATAACAACGTAATGGCACTTTTTGAAGGAGAGGCGGTAGGAATTTTCAATGCTCTGGGAATTCGGGCGCCGTTGTCAAATAGGAGAGGGGCGGGGGGTGAGGAGCCAAAAGAGGAGATGGGAGAAGGAGGGAAGAGGAGGGGGAGGAGGAGGAGAAGAAGGAGGAAGAGGAGGAGGAGGAGGAGGAGGAAAGGGGAAAGTAGGAGGACGAGGAGAGAAAGGAGGAGAAAGAGGAAGAAGAAGAAAAAGAAGAGGAGGTGGAGGAGGGAGAAAGGGATAAGCACACAGAGTGGTAAAAAGGAAAGGAGAGAGAGAGAGAGGAGAGGAAACCATACCACTCAAGATGAAAGACATATGGTGTCCCAAGAGCAAAGAATAGATCCACTCACGACTGTCCTTCCGTGTGATATGTACACCATAACACAATACAACACTATATAAAAAAAACACCACTTTGAAAAAAAATGGACTGATTATACTTGAGCTACGGAAAAGTGTCAACATTTTCTTCTGTGATTATTTGTTCTTTTCTTCACTTTTCCTCTCGAAGGCACACGTAGAAGACAGTATTCCGGGGAAATGGACATTGTAATGCTCAGAGCACTTGGGAGGAGTGCCAAACATGGGTCTTTGAGACAATGGCACACATAAGAAAGTAGAGATTAATTAAGAAGAAAATGACGATCTGGTAAATTATTATCATTATTTGAAATTGTTATTGAAAGAGTCGTTATCAAAGGGGGGAAAATTGGAGATAAAAAAACATATTTACGGAATATATCATGAAGGTAAGTTGGGATAAACAGAACAACGGAAGATTTAAAAAGATAGGAAAAAAGGCTATAAAAAAAAAGTTATCACTTACTTAAATAAAATCAGGAACGTATTTTGAAGGTTTAGTAAAATAAAAGGGGGAGGGGGGGGTGATAGAGAACGAAAAAAATATACTGAGTGTCCAAAAAAAAGTGTATAACGTATACTTAAGACGGTACGAAGACAGTACGGTACATAAGGGCGAACAGGAGCTTAGCTACAAGGCAAAAACGGTACTTAAGGGAAAAAAACCGCTATGCGAGGAACGAAAAATAAAAAAAAAGGCAAAGGATACCGATAAAAAAAAAAAAAAAAAAATATGTCACTGACATATCAACTGTCAGATGACATTGGCTTAATTAACAGAGAAAAAAATATGTATATGCCCAATTATAGGTAGAGGTATTCACTGTTATTGCAAATTTATATATTTTCTTTCAGCAATAATTAATGATTGGCTGCCGTTTATAGTGTATCGATAGCTTGGCTACGATTTCATTGGAAAAAAATATACGATTTCTTAAACGAATTATATATCTTTTTTTGTTTGTTTTTCTTATCATAATGTTAGGGTTAATTCGTAGTAAATTGTTTATGTTCAGTTTTCATTTCGGTCTAATTTTTTTTTTCTTACTACGCAAAATTCTTCGTGAAAAGTTATAGTATTGATATTCATGATGTAATATAATAATATTAATAATGATAATAAAATTGATGATAATCGTAATAATAACGATAATCGCAATAATGATGATAATAATAATAATAAAATAATAATATCAATAATAATATAATAATAATAATAATAATAATGATAACAACAAACATTTTCACACAAGGCGACGACAACGACGAAACCGAAGCCAAAGTCAAGCATGGCGCGCTCGGACTCCGACTCCGGCTTCGACTCACTGCTTCTGCGACTTGGGCATGTGGCGCTTCATGTGGAGTGCGAGGTGGTCTGAGCGAGCAAAGGAGCGCTCACACACCTTGCATTTGAAGGGCTTGGCTCCCGTATGCTTCCGGTAGTGTCGGGTGAGCTCGTCCGATCTCGCGAACCGCCATTGACACTCTGGCCAGTGACACCGGTAGGGTTTTTCACCTGCGGGGGAGAAGAGGAGGGAGGGTGAGTATAAAGAGATTCTTTTTTTAAAAAATGGCGCGACTTATTCTTGTTTTCTGTCTGCGGAGGAAAGGGAGAGTGATTTTGAAATTGTATAATATAAGATCCTTTTATGTTATGCTTTTTTTTTTACCTGTGGGACAGAGAGAAAGAGAGAGAGAGAGAGAGAAAGAGAGAGTGAACATAAAAAAACAACGTAATATTGTTTTATCGATATCATTCTCGTTCTCTTTGAAGACAATGTCGAAGTGTTTTGCGACAACGTAAGTTATTATTATCGTTATAGAAAAGCCGGTTTGTACACGTGTTAATCTCAATTACCTTCAATCGAAAAAAAAAGTAAAACGCTTATACCTTTAAAAAGAATCGCATACCACTCGTCCA
>BOPN01004624.1:42530-60030 GCA_017312705.2 Penaeus japonicus
ACACACACACACGCACACACACACACACACACACACACACACGCACACACACACACACACACACACACACACACACACACACACACACACACACACACACGCACACACACATACACACACGCACACACACACATATTTAAAACAAAAGAAAAACTTGAGAGTTCGTTAATTCCCCCGCGACGTGCAGCCTATCAATGAGATCCCGAGGTTTAAAAAAAGGAGATGAAAAAAGGACATCTCATTGGCTACGTCGAGGCTACGCTATCCAATCGGCGCTCGGCACGAATCGCCACAAACATCTGCAAGAAGTTTAACCTGTCTCGGGATAGACGACGAGGCAGAGGAGGAGGAGGAGGAGGAGGAGGAGGAAGTCCTGTTGATTCGACTACATATACACACACAGACACGCACACAAACACATACATAAACACACACACACATTCATATGTACTATACATAATACATTCCTTTAGTATAATTTTCCTAGTATATTTCGTTATATAATCACCTTTTTTAAATTATCGTAGGTAAATAATTGTATACATACTAATTATAGGGCGGATAATGGCTATTGGTTCTAGCAGCACACGTGACCAAGGCATGAAGCTGAAATGAGGAAATCTGAAGGTGCTTGCTGTCCCTCACACCTGCCGCCCCGTGATGGTCGTGGCCGTGAGGAGACAAATGAGCTACGCCGTGATTATGAGTCTCATGAATAATGAATGAGTGTACGACGCATCTTCCCCGGGGGCGGTCGTGAGTGAGTGAGTGAGTGAGTGAGGTGCCAATGTCGACGGCGCTGGACACAGAAACGGCGCTTATTTTGACGGAAGGGAATTCACAACATTTATGCCCTCTGCCTTTCTCCACGTCTCCTCCACTTACTTATACATACATACATACATACATATATATATATATATATATATATATATATATATATATATATATATATATATATATATATATCCTCGATATTTTCCCTTTCTCTGTCTGTTCTCCCTTGTCCTCCCTTCTCCCTCCTATCCCTCCCCACAAAATAGGGGGGGGAAACAGGATAAAAACACAGACACACACGCCATCTTCACAAGTGACAGTAAAGTTGTTTTTTTGTGCCGGGTACAGAATGCCTCACAATCTGAGAAGACTCTTGCTCGAGGTGGAACAGGTTGTTTAACGTAAGGAATGCGCGCATCATCGTACCCCCGCCAACATTCCGACTTGTGAATGAAGGCTCGCTCGACGACGCTGATTGGCCAGCCTCGCCGCGTCCGAATCCGTGGTGGCCTTGTCTCTGTGTGTGTACACTGGAGAGAGAATTTTTCCTTCCCGACGATTTTTCATATTCTCGTCTCTCGTCATGGATTTATAGTCTCATGAGGTAATGTTGAGTATTTTTCCTAATGGGTTTGAATAATATTTTCTCTGGTTTTGGTCGAATTTTCGTGTAAAATGGACACGATCATATTTTGTCCGCGCGCCCAACGAAAACTGGCGACTTTCACGTTTTCTGTCATTCGATCATTTTTTGTCCGTGGAGCTGGAGAGTTTAACGCCCACTGACCTAACCATTCTCGAGGGGCGCTGGAGAGCATACCCGACCTCAATCTGCACCGGAAACAATTACAGACAAAAAAAAGGAGCAAAACACGAAATAGCTAATAAACCAATCGGCGAAAACATACAAGAACATGAACACGTCAGAAGTAAATAATATATAGACAGGGGGAGGGGGAGGGAATACTAGCGCTGAACATGAAAGTAGAACATATAAGCAAATAGGAAGATTGACAGGCCGTACGGAGAGGCACAGACACCCTGCCGGGAGAATCCAAGGTTAATTTGAGAAAGAGGGAGAGAAAGAGAGAGAAATGGAGGGAGGGAGAGAGAGAGAGAGAGAGAGAGAGAGAGAGAGAGAGAGAGAGAGAGAGAGAGAGAGAGAGAGAGAGAGAGAGAGAGAGAGAGAGAGAGAGCAAGGAACGAAGACAAAATGTGAGAGAGAGTAAACCAAGGAAGGAATACGGAAAGGGACAAAAATAGAGAGAGTGAGAGACAGAGAACATAAAAGAGGGAAATAAAAATCTTAATGAAACAAACAGAATGAAAAAAACAAAATCAACACGGATCGTCCCACCATCTAAACATTCCCATCGTTTAGTGAAAAAAAACGAAAAAAAAACACGCTCTTTATCAATTTACAACAGCGACCTTTTGGAGAAATTAACATACAACCCTGCGATTTATATTTATAAGTTAACACACAAAAAATAGAGGGTCATTTTCTCTCCTTTTTTCTAGAAAAAAAAATGTAAATTCAAACACGGAGGCTGGCGCGTGCGGGAGGAGAAGACAGGAGAGGAGAGAAAATTGGTGGAAAGGAAGAGAGGAGAGAGAAATGAGAAGAGGGGAGAGGAGAGGAGAAATGAGATAGGAGGGTATAGGAAAATATGAGAAGGGAGAAGGGAGAAGACGGAAAACGTTAGGAGAGAAGAAGGGAAAGATAGGAAAGAAGAAAGAGAGAGAGAGGAGAGAAGGGAAAGGATAGGAGAAGAGAAAAAATGAGAGAAGAGAGAATGGAAAGATTAGGAGAGAAAAAGAGGAGAGAGAGGATAGGAGTGAAGGAAGAAGATAGGATAGAAGGGAGAGGATAGGAGAGAAGAAGGAAGTGGATGTGATAGGAGAAGGGAAGAGAGAGGAAATGAGAGAAGGGAGAAGATAGGACAGAAGAAGGGAGAAGATAGGATAGAAGAAGGGAGAATATAGAAGAAAAGAAGGGAGAGGATAGAAGAGAAGAAGGGAGAGGATAGAAGAGAAGAAGGGAGAGGATAGGAGAGAACAAGGGAGAGGATATGAGAGAACAATTGAGAGGATAGGAGAGAAGAAGGGAGAGGATATGAGAGAAGAAGGGAGAGGATAGGAGAGAACAAGGGAGAGGATAGGAGAGAAGAAGGGAGAGGATAGGAGAGAAGAAGGGAGAGGAGAAGGGAGGCGCGAGGAGAGCCGGGTCCCCAGGTAGGTATGTTCCCGAGGGAGCGCTGGGGTTAAGGCCAGTGTTGACTTAGACGACGTTCAAACTTCCGGTTCAAATAAGCGTGGCTTCTGCCGTTTTACCTGTTTTCTCGCGCCTTCTCGCAAATCACGAGACGTGCGTTGACGAGGATCTCCCCCTCGGGCTATATGTCTTGGCTGGTTTAAAATGGTGATGATGTTGGTGGAATTCCTTTGCGAGGGAGGTCTGGCGTGATCGCCTCGCGGTGTTGCTACGCTTGGGGTCTGCTCTCTCTCTCTCTCTCTCTTTCTCTCTCTCTCTCTCTCTCTTCGTCCCTCTCTCTCTCTCTCTCTCTCTCTCTCAACATGTATTTATGTATGTGTGTATACGTGCATGTATGTATGTATGTATGTATATATATGTATGTATGTATATGTATGTATGTTTTTTTGTGTGTGTGTTCATAGCATATGCTTGCGTGCGTGTGTACTAGCGTCTGCCCATGTGCGTGTGTCTGTACATGTGTTCTTCGCCCCACAGGTGAATAAACAAAACAAAATAGAGATTGATTTACGGACTTACCTGTGTGTATTCGCTGATGAGCCTTAAGATGTGAAGACTTTGTGTACACTTTGGTGCAACCTGAAACGGGGCAGAAAACAAGAGATTATAGTATTTTCAAACAAAAAACAAACATACTTAAATGAATAATGATTGTAAGCGTCTGTGGTAAGGATTTATTACTTATAGAAATTGACTGATGATCTATCGTCAATTCAAATCAAGCTTTTTAGCATTCAGTCCCGCAAGTAATCAGTCAATCAGATATAAAAAGATTTGAGTATCATGTTTCTAAAGAAGAGATACGCCTTTTTTTTTTTTGGGGGGGGGGGGGAATTGTCGTGTGACTAACTAGAAAATTGTGATTTTGTACAGAAACGCGAAGGTAAAAAATATGTGATATTTAGTATGGCGAATGGTATGTACAACTAGATATTTATGATAAAGTCAATATCAATAACAGTAATTCTAATTGCAATGGTACTACTACTGCTGCTGCTGCTACTACTACTACTACTACTGTTACTACTACTACCACTACTACTACTTCTTTTACTTCTACTACTGCTGCTGCTGCTGCTCCCATTAGTACTACTGCTACTATCAAAGAATCTGCTACTATTACAACAATTCCTGCTGCTACTACTGCTACTACTCCTACTACCACTGCCGCTACGAGCGCGCCAGGGGAGGACTCACCGGGGAAGTCGCAGTGGTGGATGCGGCGCTTCTCGAGCTCCGGGTTGTTCCTCCGCGAGTACTTGACGGTGCCTTCCGTCAGGAGGCTGGACGGCAGCGACGGCGTGGACACCATGACGGGCGGCCCGCCCACGATCCGGCCGCCACCCATGCTTGTGGTGCAGACGGCGTTGCCGCTCACGCCCGGGCTGGGCGTCGACGACGCCGGCACCACGTAGGGCGGCGGCGGCGTGCGTCGGAAGTGATGGTCGGCTGGCGAGCCGTGGTCTGACGCGGGCGGCGTGGGCGGCATGCACGACCGTGGCCCGAGAGGGCTGCCGGAGGAGAACCTGAAGGCAGTGTGCGTGGGCGTGGGCGTGGTGGCCCCGGGAAGGCGGTTGTGGGCGAGGACGAGGGGCGGCGGCGGCGGCGACGGCGTCGACAGCAGCTTGGGCAGCTCGGCCGACAGGTGGCACTGCGTGAGCGTGGTGTCCTCCAGCTTGATGTGGGCGGCGCCGTGGTGCGGGTGCATGTGCGCGGGCGCGTAGGAGCGCGGCGCGGGCAGTATGAAGCTGGTGTTGGACTCCGGGGACTCGGGGTCCAGGTGGCGGATGGAGGACGCCATGTCCTCCCACATGGAGAACTTGGACGAGTCCACCGGGATGGGCTCGGGCTTGATGAACACGTCCTCCTCGTGGGCGTCGCGCAGGCTGACGGGCGACACGTAGGTGGTGCCGCCGCGCCGCCCCACCCAGCCGCCCGTCGAGGGGTCCACCTCGCCCTCGAAGAACTCGTCGATCTGTGAGGCGGAGTCGCGGCGCGGCTGCACCGACACCTCGGGGATGCTTGGCAGGTACTTATCCAGCTCGGCCTGCGACGGGAGAAGGACGCAGGTTAGTTGCAGGAACAGGTGCGATTAGTTTGAGTCACTAGACTCTGCTTCACTAAACTTGTATTTCCATTTGGGGAAAATATATAGAAAATACGATAAGTGTTATTAAAAATCATGGAATGA
Source organism: Penaeus japonicus (assembly GCA_017312705.2). NCBI lineage: Eukaryota > Metazoa > Arthropoda > Malacostraca > Decapoda > Penaeidae > Penaeus > Penaeus japonicus. Next base: position 47,774 of record BOPN01004624.1, read on the forward strand.
AATGTATAAGGGGATTAACGACATTAGTATAATAACAGCTAGAGTTATAACACTTCACTTAAGTTATTTTAGTCAGAATTTAAGGAGGAAAACCCCTGCACGTGTGTATGTCACAGTTTGAGTGACGCGGCCATGCTTCCTCAATAAAGCTGACAGGAAAGAAACACTGGGGGTAAGATTTTTCCTCCAAGGCTTACGTAATTCCCTTCTCATGTTTTATAGAATCACTATTAAGTTAACTTCGACAAAAGTCCGTCACCATAACTGGTAGGATAATGCGTATGGAATGGCATTCCGCAGATTAACTAAACTGAGACGTTACAATGATTTCCCGCCATTTTAACCAACCACAAATTCAAATGTTAAAATACATAACACATCTACACTGTCAGTCCATAGATTTACGTACATATAAGTACTCCCCTTACGTCATCTTACTCATCAGATTTTAAATATATATACAATATATCCAATAAGAAAAAAAACACGAAACCATAACAAAAATGGCGGCGTGTAGAAAACCGCCATTTTAAAGTGACAGTTACTTCACGTGTTAATAAGACATTCCACACCCTATTCTACACGTGCACCGCCTGGAGCTATTCAGGTGCAGGGGTCAGGGAGGAAGGAAAGGAAAATCTGAGGTCATTTCAGGTCAATCGGTTATTACGATACTGGGATTTCTTTTTTTCATAACGTTTACACTCCTGTGTGACCTCACGTTATTTGCGGTGTGAGATGATCCTCTATTTTATTGAAAAGAATTAGTATTATATTATTATTTCACTTATCATGATCATTCCTATCATTATTGATGTTGTTGTTGCTAATCTATTTTTTAAAAACATTTTACGGAAATATAAGAAGCAAAATATGTTAAACAAAAATTTAATCTAGCAAGAAATACAAAAAACGTAACAGAAATCAGAGCAAAGAAAAAAATAAATATCTACATACATTCATCACCCTTAATGAATAATAAAAAAAATAATCCGTATCGAATACCCACTTAAAAACCCAACCACGTGCATCTTCTTTACACCCCCTCCCCCTCTCACCTCCTGTCCCCCCCCCCCCAACAAGTTCCTTAGTTCCGGCTCGCACAGACACTAGATCAGGTTAGTTCTCATTAGGCAGGATTGGCGGGGGGGGGGGGGTTAAAGAAGGTTCTAAGGAAGGAGGGGGGAGGGGGGGGTTACTGCACGTGTGTGTGTGTGTGTGTGTGTGTGGTCAGGTTGTGTGCAGGTGTGTTCCCTTGGGGGTATCCTACAATCTCATTCATCCTCACTCCTCAGGGATAACACCTGTGCTCCTTCGCCCCCTCCCCCCCTTTCTTCCTCCCAACCCCCCCCCCTCCTTCTACTCTTTGTTAGTTCGGTTGATCAGTACCGTTTAGAATTTAAATTTACAATTGTTATTGCTCGTTCTCTCTCTCTCTCTCTCTCTCACTCTCTATCTATCTTTCTCTCTCTCTCTCTCTCTCTCTCTCTCTCTCTCTCTCTCTCTCTCTCTCTCTCTCTCTCTCTCTCTCTCTCTCTCTCTCTCTCTCTCTCTCTCTCTCTCTCTCTCCCTCCCTCCCCCCCCCTCGCTAAACTCAAACTAATTACCTTTGGTACATGACTGCGCAAAAAATTCAGTTAATCTGATTTCAGGTAGACACCCCGCCCCCCCCTCCCCGACCCTACCCCCACCAACCCACCTGCACTGCATCTTCTCTTCCTCTCTTCCCCCCCTTGCCCCCTCCCCCCTTCCTTCCTTCGACTCCTCCCCCCTTTCTCCCCCTTCCCCCTCCCCCTCCCCCTCCCACCTCCCACCACTCTACCCTGCCGCACCCATATTCATTCATAAAACGCGTAGCTAAAAACAGATGTGCGGTTTAAGGTCTTTGAATGGGTGTGTATGAGAGAGAGAGAGAGAGAGAGAATACGCTCGGTTGAAATAGATACGGTAGAGAGATATTTCACTCTGTTTTTGTTGCTTACTTTTCATATCTATATTTAATTATCATTTTTTCCCCTATAAGTGTAAATGCTATTCTTTAACGGTTCTTTTGAAAATGATCACCCTTTTTTTATTAACTATTAGCTGATATAGAGATACAAAAATTATTATCCTTGTTTTTATATCATCGTTATATCCTACTCTCCTTGGATTATCCCAATTACGTTTTGGTATTTTTCAAAAAAAAAATCCAAAAAATCTCTTTATTTTGCGCATTGTTTATCCATAAGGATTAAAGCAATTGTAAAAAAAAATCGTATCTAATTGACTGGGGATTTAAAACATATGTTAATCCCTCTTCACAACGGGGGGAGGGGGGTAGAGTATCTGTTGATGGAGAAGGGGAGGGGGAGGGGGACGGGGTGGGGGGGTGAAACGAGGAGGAAATAGCTATCAGTTTTAATCTTCAGTTTATTTGACTCAATTATCTTGAATTATTAAATTGCTTTTGTGTTTTCTTCAAGAATCGAGCAATCATAATAAAGGTAATTGTCAAAAAATGATGATTTAATGAAATTATAAGGACGAAAGAAGAATGTGTAATGATAACTTATCTTGGTAGATAATTGTAATTCAGTGATAATATAATCATCATAAGAAAAAAAAGAATGATAATCACTATGAATAATGATAATAATACTCATATTAATAACAAAAATAATATTATCATTATCATTTCTAGCAATACCAATGATAATACTGAGGATAATAATAATAAAGTAATAATAATAATGATAATATTAATGGCAATAATAATAATGATAATATTAATGGCAGTAATAATAATGATAATAATAATAATAATAAAAATAATAACAATAATGATAGTAATAATAATAATCACAATTATAATCATTATAATGATGATAATGATATTAATAATAATAATAATAATAATAAAAATAACAAGAAGAATAAGAAGGGGAAAAAGAAGTAGAAGATGAAGACACCTATAATAATAACATTAATACTAATCCCAAGAAAATAAGACACCTTATCAGACTCAATTAAAAAATCTCGGAAGTGTCTAAAACGTACATGGCTTTCATCAGGGCATTTAATTATTTTTTCCTTTTTTTAATAACGAATTTCGATTCGTTTATCCAACTATGGAATTTTAATAGTTCTTTTTTCATTCATTTTGACCAATCTCTGTTTTGATATGAATTTATATATATAATTTTGATACAAGCTATAAATGTTTTACGCAATTTTATTCTTTCTAGTAATGTTTGTTGATCTTTCAAACGTTATTTATTTGTTCACGTATTTATTTTATTTATTTATTTATCTAGAAATTAATTCACGAAGCAACACACGCGACAGAAAGTAAACAAATCCCACAGTAAATCCATGCGATACGAATCTCGCCTGTGTGACCCTTTAGTCTAAGGTTGATAATGGCAAAACATCTACCCTGCGGTCTATGAGAGGCGTCCCATATTCCGCGCCTATTAAACAACCTCCATTCACGCCCACAAAAGGTAGAAAAGAGCATGGGCGGGCTTTGAAAAGGACTGTGGTTTGTCCTGGCACAATAGGCCTTCAGTGTAGCATAATAGTCGGCCTATTTCACAAAGGAGTAACATATTTTCCCAGAAGCTACGCATTTAGGAGCGCGCGTGTGTGGGCGTGCGTGGGTGTGTTTGTGCTTGTGCGTGTGTTTATGAGTGTGTGTGTGTGTGTGTGTGTGTTTGCTTGTGCGTATTTGTCTTTGTATGTATGTATATATATCTGTACGTGCATGTATATCTGTATTTCTTTACGTACTTACATGTATATCTGTATATCTTTACGTACCTACATGTATATCTGCACGTACCTACATGTATATCTATATGTATCCGTGAGTCTCTACACCCTTACATAGACCCAAAACCAATACATATACGCACGTACATACATACATACATACATGCATACGTGTAAAAACCTGCACATGTGCGTCGCATCCCTTAAAGTATGTGTCATCCTCACACACGCTTCAACATGTTACCACATCCTCCTCGCTAGCCAGCAGGACTTGCGCTCAAAACAAACAAATAAATAAGTAAACAACACCTTTGGAATACATACCACATCCTCATTGCCAAGAATAAGATATCTTTTTTTTTTTCTTCCTAAAAAGTGCGAGTTTATTTGTTTCTCTTTTTTTGTTATTTTTATATTAATAGATATTTAGGGATAATAAGTCAGCGGGAAATGTCCCACGTGTTTTGGACCTCAAGTGGTGTGTTTTGTATCCTTGTGTTTTTTTTTTTTTTTTTTTTTTTTTTTTTTCTTTTTTTTTTTTTTTGGGGGGGGGGTCTTCCTCTCTCTCTTTCTTTCGGAAACGTTCATTTCTGGTAATTATATTGTTTTTTTAGGATTTCGTTTTTGATATTTGAGTTTGTAGTTTTTTTTTCATTATCTTTTTCTATTTGCGCTCTCTCTCTCTCTCTCTCTCTCTCTCTCTCTCTCTCTCTCTCTCTCTCTCTCTCTCTCTCTCTCTCTCTCTCTCTCTCTCTCTCTCTCTCTCTCTCTTTCTCCCTCTCTCTCTCTCTCTCCCAAAAGCAGAAGACAGAACGAGAAAAATGAAGATGGATACATATAAAGTAGTAGAAAAAAAGAAGAATAAGAATTAAAAGCAATGCAAGAAGGTGAAGCAGAAGAAGAAAAGATAGCAGGAAGAGAAGAAGAAGAACCAGCAGAAGAAGAGGAAGAAGAACTAGCAGAAGAAGAAGAAGAGGAGGAAGAGGAGGAGGAGGAGGAGGAGGACGAGGGAGAATAAGAGGAAGAGAAAATATGCGCCTGTCAACCCTTGGCACGCGACGTCTCCTGTATCTGTTGATTCCTTTCATTACATGATATTTGCCTTACTTCCTCTCTTGTACTTAATTCATTCTTCCTTATTTAAAGCTTCCTCTCTCTCTCTCACCCTCTCTCTCTCTCTCTCTATCTCTCTCTCTCTATCTGTCTCTATCTCTATTTCTATCTCTCTCTCTTTCTCTCTCTCTCTCTCTCTCTCTCTCTCTCTCTCTCTCTCTCTCTCTCTCTCTCTCTCTCTCTCTCTCTCTCTCTCTCTCTCTCTCTCTCTCTCTCTCTCTCTCTTCTTCTTCTTCTTCTACTTCTTCTTCTTCTTCTTCTTCTTCTTCTTCTTCTTCTTCCCTCCCTCCCTCCCATCCATCCACCCTTTCGCCCCCCCCCCCCTCTTCTCTCTCTCGTATCCTACTTTGTTTACCCGGAAACTGCCAATAACGAAGTGCCAACCCGTTAAACATTATTCAGCCGTGACCCCATCTGACCCCAGCTGACCCGACCCCGCATGATACCCCCCTAACTCCCACCCTGCCTGAGGCCTTAACCCCCCACCCCCTACCTTACATCCCCTACGCACGATACCCCTACCCTCCCTACCTCCCTACCTCCCTGCCACCCTGCCACCCTGACCCTGTATCCCATCTTATGAGACAATGGACTCTGACCTGGCACGAGGGAGGTCATGTAACCTTATTCTCCTCCGCTTCTCCTGCGTCTACTTCCCTCCTCCCTTTCCCCTCTTTCCTTTCCCCTCTTTCCTTTCCCCTCTTTCCTCCCTTTTGTGTTTTCGGACTTAGGTTTATGATTGATTGAGTGATTTGTCTGTCTGTCTGTTTGTCTTCCTGTGGGTTTGGGTTGCTAGCTTCTTCGCTCATTTCTACTTTCTATCTCTCCTCTCTATCTTTCTCTCTCTCTCTCTCTCTCTCTCTCTCTCTCTCTCTCTCTCTCTCTCTCTCTCTCTTCTTCTTCTTCTTCATTCTCTATTTGTCTATCTATCTATCTGTCTATCTATCTATCTATCTTTCTATCTATCTCTTCCTTCAAGTCTTTAGGTTCTCTCTCCCTTTCTCTTGTTCTCGCATCTCCCCCTCCCCCTCCCCTCCCCATATCCCTCTCCTTCACATACGTTATGACGTTAGGAAAAGATAATATGACAGCTGTTTCCGGGCACTTGACTATATTCTAAGTACGACAAAAACGGGAAAATATTTATAACGGGATCGGACACAGAGCAATTACGTGTGAGTCATCATGCATTCAACACTAATTTTATCATTAGAATGGTTATCAACTAAAAAAAAAAGACGAAACACAATTCACACTAAAACTGGAATATTTACAGGACGCCATCTTGGAAGTCGCGTGAAGTCGGATTCATCTCGAAGCGTTCGCGTAAGGTACACAAAGGCACGTAAACATTAGTTCTCACGCTCGGACCTCAAGTCAGATTCTTTTGCTTCATTTATTCTACTTAAATGGCATTTTGTAGGTGACAAGATGCCGGATATGCGGTCAAGAACATATCCGTTCCTGCGTGGACTCCTCACCATCACGTTAACGTACGCCACGATTATATTCTTTGTGCTTGTTTGCGGATGTGTGTGAATCGTTTCGCAGCCAACTTTCAACTTCCTCTTGGGAGGGAAAACTCTACGGAACAAGGAACGCCCATTACAACTACTTTTTTTTCGACGAATGAAATGATTAGATCTTTCTAAAATGTGACATTTACTATTTTTTTTATGATTTATAAGACTGAAATAGAAGTGTTATATATATAAAAAAATATAGATAAGACTTGTGAAAAAAAATCCTTGGATACTGTTACCAATTCAAGGAAAATTGATAAACATGGCAGAGAACCGAGCAATTTAATCCAGTTTAAATCTGGTCAATATATCAATTTCATCTCGGGACCATTTTTTTTTCTTGACTTCAGGTTAATTTGTATTTTCTGCTTTATCTTGGATGCATATTTCTTCTTTTTTTGTATTGTGCACTTGTATACTCATAAACGATAGCGTTACACTCGGTTGCTTATATTCACTCCTACAAACACAATAAAATATAAAACAATAAACACGTTTATGAATAAGTCCACAAACAAAGAGAATCCAATAGAGGAATGTTAATCTTGAAACAAACCAGTAAATGAATTAAAAAATACTGCAACAAACACATGCACAATCGTCTTTCCTAAAGAAATGCAGAAAAAATCTTTTTATCTGGGGTGTCACTCACGGATAACGCGGATTACGCTCTCGTTGCTCTGTTATCAGGCCACTCAATACCCCCTACCCCCTACCCCCCTACCTCCTTGTATGCCATTCTTCCTCTCTTCTTGTCACTTCTCTTTTGTCAAAAGGTTATTTTCTCTTCTTTCGTTCGTGTTCGTTTCACGTTGCGCGGATTCTGGGATCGACTGATTGACTGACTTTTAAAAGCGGATACTGTAATCTTGAAGAGGTTGACACTGTCAGTTTTGTCCGTTGACACTTGTTCGGGACATCGATTTTGATCTGCCGCGTACCATATGTCGGTTGTATGTGTGTCATGTCACCTGTTGCTGTCATAAACAACTCGTTTTTTCATGTGTCACTTCGCTGTACATCGGATAGATACAGACACTCTATACATATATAAACACAGCCACTATCCATCAAATTTGAAATACAAACAACACTCCAATGACAATTCATAATTTCAAACGGACACTTGTCATGTCATAGTCTCACGTGCCACTTGACACCCGGAGTATCCCTCAGACACTCGTTGACACTCGCCACACCGCCTTGACACAGCACTCGAGAGTCACTGACAGAGAGAGAAAGAGAGAGAGAGAGAGAGAGACAGATCTTGACCTCCCTCTTCGAAATCTTGAGATACTGTGAAGAACCTGCTCAAGGAGTTGGGTTTGGGGGGGGAGGGGGCGTGTGGGAGAGGGGTGTAATAGTGACTAACAGGGAGGGGGGCGGAAGAATGAAGTGGGGTGGTACAAAGGGGAGGTGTAGGTGTAGAGAAGGAGGAGTGACGAAGGAAGGGAGGGGGAGGGGGGGGGGGGCGAAAGGGTACTGAGTTAACCCCTAAGTGTGTGCACATTGCATGAACTAAATGATGTAAAAGTTGTAGATTTTCCGAGAGGGAAAATTGGGAAACTTTCAGTGAATTTTGTGATTGAGAAAGAAAACAGATTCACAGTATAACGCAAAAAATAAAAAAAATAAAAAAATACCAAAACTAAGGTTGTTAATTAGTTACAAACGCGAAAGCAGAGATGAGAGTACACGCCAAATTCAAAATAAAACAAAAAGTAACATAAAAACAATAAAAAGATAATATAAAGACTATAAAAACGAACAATTTACGATTAAAAAAAAACAACTAATAATTTACGATTTAAATAAAATAATAATAATTTACTAGAAACAGTTGAAAAATGTAACCATTTCTAAGAAAAAATAGAAACACTAACAATGCAGGGAAATCACAGACGAAAAAGCCACTGCACAGTTGCAAACACGAGAGCGCAGGGGACGGCAGGACGCGTGAATGTTCAAAGGATGAACAGTGACCCCAAATGAAATGCGAAAGTGGGTTGCGGGGAGCGTTACCTGGCCACGGGCACGCGACGAATGGGGTGGGTGGAGGAGGCGATGATAAAAAGGGGGCACAGAGCGAGAAAGAGAGACAGTTAAATGCCGAGGAGGAAGGCACGGGAAGGGGTTGATTTGTGTGCAGTAGAAAAATAAAGGGTATTTCTTATATTGGTCTGCTATTTTGAGAGAAAAAAAATCGAGTCAAACCGATGGGGCGGAGGAAACCAAACAGGAGAATGGGAAGAGAAAAGGTGGATGAAGCCCAACCAAAGAGAAGAGACAGGGCCGAACACATGACAACCCCGAGGACATGACAGCAACGAAAACGGGAACCTCGCCGAGAGATTCGGATACTCACGGATACGGATGCCCAAGGGAGGGCGTTGGTGTCGTGTGATTCGCTCATGTGGTCGTCACAATCAGGTACGATGTGGTCGTCATCACAAATGACGGCGACGCGACGCACGCGCTCGCACACAGCCTCCATCGGAGCACAACGGACTCGTCCCTCGAGCGTTGGCCGCGATCTGGCGCTCGTGCGTGCTCCAACTGCCTCGTCTGCGGTCGGTAACACCCAACTGGAACATAACACAACGGACCCCCCTGCGTCGAGAGGTCACGTCACCCAGGTGTCCGTGTGAGGTGACAAGCTGTAGCACGCGAACACGTCTCCTAGCCAGGCCTTCCGACACAGGTGTGCGGTGGAGGCGGTCATGAACGTTAGGCCGAAGACAGGGGGAAGGGTCCGCGCTCGGTGGCTCGGGTGGGGGGGAGGGAGGGAGGGCGGAGGGCGGAGAGGAGGAAGGGCCAAGGGCGAGAGAGAGAGGCGGCTACGGTACGTGTGGCGCACGCCGCGGTCACAGCCTTACTGTGAGGATCCCCGTGCCTCGATGCCCCACTACGTTTTCTGTGCGCCGCCGATGGCCCGCTCGCTCGCTCGCACGCACGCACGCACGCTCTCGCCCGCACGCTCGCCCGACCATCCGACAATCCGTCGACGGAAGATGCAAGTTGCCAGGAAGACTCTGCGACTCATGTTTGTTTATAGCAATAGCCGTCGGGGAAGGAGGGGAAGGGCGGGGGTGGGGGGGGGGTGGGGGGGCACAGGAGGGAAGAAGGAAGACCGGGGAAGGGGGGGGGGGGGGGAGGGGGGCAGTGATCCCGTTTCTAGGGCGGATGCTGAGACTTCTTCTTCTTCGTTCCTGGAAGAAGAAGAGAAGCGAGAAGAAAAGGGTAAGAACGAGAAAAGCGGAAAGGAGAGACCCAGAAAAAAGAGAAAAAAGAAGAAGTCCGTGACTAACTTAAGGAAGAACCAGAGGGAGATAAAAAGATAACTCATATACGAGAGATAAGCGAAGATAGGGGCGGGGAGAAAAGGCAGCTCTCCAAGTTGGTCCCGCTAGCAATGCCGACCGAGATTGCGTGGGCAGTTTCCGGTCGCGAGTCCCCCCCCCCCCGTACCCCTCTCTCCCTCCCTCCCTCCCTCCTTCCATCCCCTCTCCTCTTCCCCCACTGCTCTCCTCCCCTCTTCCTCCTCCTCCTCCTCCTCCTCCCCTCTCCTCCATCGCTCTCCTCCCCATGCTCCTCGGTACCCCTCTCCCCATCTGTTCCCTCCTCTCCCATCCCTCCTTCTTCCCTCTCTCCCCCTCTATGCCCATTCTCTCCTCTCCTCCTCCCCCTCCCACTCTCCCCTCTCCCCTCTCCCTTCCTCCCTCCACCCTTCCCCCCTTCCATAAGATAACCACACTTCTCCGCCTTCTTTTCAATACCAATATTTTTACTTAGTAACCCCCATAACTTTCCGATATCCTCCCCTCCCCTCCCCTCCCCCCTCCCCCCTCCCCCTCCTCAGAAAATCAGGAAAACACGAATGAATAATCATAAGACTTTAAGAACTCAACTAAATAGAGGAATATTGAATTCAATTATGATGTAAATACCACATTGTGTCATCATATCTCGCCACAGTTCGCAGTTTGCAGTTCGCACCAACAACGACTGGGAGGAGAGATACAGTAAATATATATATATATATTTTTTTTTTTCGCCCTGTTGCCGAGTAGTTGAGTTTCGCTTCCACGCCTACGCCGCAATGTGTGTGTGTTTTTTTGTTTTTTTGTGTGACTTTAGTGAATGGATTTTCTTTTCTTTTTTTTCTTTTTTTTTTGGGGGGGGCGAGGAGGGAGGGAGGAGGGGGTAAGGGAATTTTGGTGTTTGTTTGTTTCTTCTTTCCTTCTTTTCTTTATTTTTCTCCGTAGTCTTATGTCTTCTTCTTTCTTTATTCTCCTTTTTTTTCTCTTTTCTCAATCATCTCCCTTTTTCTCTCTTTCTCTCTCTCTCTCTCTCTCTCTCTCTCTCTCTCTCTCTCTCTCTCTCTCTCTCTCTCTCTCTCTCTCTCTCTCTCTCTCTCTCTCTCTCTCTCTCTCTCTCTCTCTCTAACTAACTAACTAACTAACTATCTATCTATCTTTTTCTTCCCTTTTTTAAATACGTGTCAGGTATTTTCCCCTATTTATTTACTTCCTTTTTCTTCTCCCTTTTTCATGTTCTCTTTCTTCTTTATTTCTTAATTTTGTCTCGTTATCCTCATCAATGGTATTCTAATGTTGTATCGTAATCATTATCATCATTATTATCATTATTGTTATTTTTTTATTGTTATCATTATTACTATTGTTATTATGATTAATGTTGTTATCATTTTCATTCGTATGATTGTTGTTGTTATTATCATTGTTATTATTATTATCATTGTTATAGTTACTAGTATTATTTTTATCAATATTACTATCATTGTTATCATTATTATCATTCTTAGCATCATTATCCTTAGCTTTGTTATTATCATTATCATCATCATTGTTATTATCATTGTTATTACTATGATCATAATCATTATTATTAGTATTATTATTATGATATCATTTTTATCATCATTATCATTAAAATTATCATTATTCCTTATCATCATTATCATTATCATTATTATTGTTATCATTATTATGATCAATAACATTATTATTTCTCTTTAACATCATCATCATTATCGTTATTACCATTATCATTAGTATGATTATTATTATACGTTTACACTTGATAAGGTTTATATGCGAGAAAAATATGAACCAAGAATAATGATTAAATTCATTATAGAATTAATAGACAATTATGATTATTATAATAAATACAACAAAAGTGATAATTACTAAAAATAACTGTAAAAAAATAACAATAGAGGCAATGCAGTTATAATAGCCATTGCAATCATGAAAAAATCAAGCAAACAAAGATATCATGACAACAATAATAATAATGATGATATCAATGACACAAAAAATGATTAGAATTAGGAAACCGAGAGTACTGATAAAGAAATACAATAAGCCTTTCTTGTGCCAATCTCTTTCAGATAAATATTTTACCTTTTTTTCTTGTTCAGATTAATTGGAAAGCGTAAATGGGAAGGGATATTGATAACCAGAGGTATAAAAAAAATTGCTTCCTCGAAAAAAGGGAATGATTACATAGATAAGCAAAAAAAAAGTAAAAAAATACAAAAAAATGCAACATTAAGTAAATAAAGATATGAAAAAAACGAGACAGTAAACTCACTCGAAATCAACAACAGAATCAGAACCACACTATTCAACATCGATTGCATCAGTATTCAAAGCGAAAAGAGTATAAAAAAAAAAGGTAAAAACTGCACCTAAACCAACCCTGTGGGCGGAGTCACACGTGGGTCGTTTAGGGGGGCGTGTCTTAAGGATACACGAACGGGGGAGGAGGGAAGGAAGGGGGGGGGGAGAGGGAGGGGTTAAGAGGGGAAGGGGATAGAAGACGAAGGAGAAGGTGAGGGGA
>BOPN01004624.1:67530-70030 GCA_017312705.2 Penaeus japonicus
ATACAGAAACAGGGGCAAGACAGATGCAAATTCGTGGGCCGAAAATGTGGAATTTGTTGTCAGATAACATTTTAAACTTTAACAATTTTTGTAATTTCAAAACAAAATTGAAAGAACACCTCTTTACTCTTCAAGTGTAAATATATGTGTATTTATGTAAGAATAACCATTGTAACTTATGGAATAAAGTGTCTGAATTTGAATTTGAACTCTCTCTCTCTCTCCTCCTTCTCCACCTCCTACTCTACCTTCTCCTCTTCCACCTCTTCCATCTCCTCCTCCTCTACCTCCTCCACTTCCCCCTCCTCCTCCTTCTCTTCCTCCTCCTCCTCCTCTACCTCCTCCACTTCCCCCTCCTCTACCTCCTCCACTTCCCCCTCCTCCTCCTTCTCCTCCTCCTCCGCCACCTCCTCCTCCACCACCTCCTCCTCCTCAACCACCTCCTCCTCCTCCTCCTCCATCATCTCCTCCACCTCCTCCTCCACCACCTCCTCATCATCCTCCTCCTCCTCCTCCATCATCTCCTCCACCTCCTCCTCCTCATCATCATCCTCCTCCTCCACCTCCTCCTCCACCACCTCCTCATCATCATCTCCTCCACCTCCTCCTCCGCCTCCTCCTCCTCCTCCTCCTCCACCACCTCCTCCTCCACCATTTTTTGTCCAAATGAAGGAAAATTGTACTTTATCATTCACGGGACGAAGTGGGATTTACGAAAGAGCCGGCTGATGAGAGGTGAAGGGAAAGAAGAGAGGGAGAAGGAAAATAAGGAAGAGAGATAAGGAGGAAATTGAAATGAACTGGAAAGGGCGATGACATACAAGCCATTTTGCAGGTACCGCCGCGAGGATGAAAAGGGGACATGAGAGGTGAAAGGAGAAGAGGGAAGATTGAAAATAAATGGGATTAAAATAACACACACCAAGGAAGAAAAGGAGAGAAGAGGCGAGAAAAGAAGATAAAGAAGAGAATGAGAAAATTCATTTCGATATGGACAGACTGACACGAAGCTGAAAGGAAAATGACAGGGTCGCTTTACAGGCGTTGTGATGGAGAATACTGAAGAGGGAGAACAGAAGAAAAAAGAAAGAAAAGGAAGACAAGAAGAGGAAGAGGAATTGTGCTGGAAAGAGTATTTAGTCTACCCCCCCCCCCTTCCTGTTGTTGCTGTCGTTTTTGTTGTTGTTGATTTTGTTGTTGCTGTTGTTTTTGTTGTTGCTATTGTTTTTGTTGTTGTTGATTTTGTTGTTGCTGTTGTTTTTGTTGTTGCTGTTGTTTTTGTAGCTGTCGATTTTGTTGTTGCTGTTGTTTTTGTTGTTGTTGATTTTGTTGTTGCTGTCGTTTTTGTTGTTGTTGATTTTGTTGTTGCTGTTGTTTTTGTTGTTGTTGATTTTGTTGTTGCTGTCGTTTTTGTTGTTGTTGATTTTGTTGTTGCTGTTGTTTTTGTTGTTGTTGATTTTGTTGTTGCTGTTGTTTTTGTTGTTGTTGATTTTGTTGTTGCTGTTGTTTTTGTTGTTGTTGATTTTGTTGTTGCTGTGTTTTTGTTGTTGATTTTGTTGTTGCTGTCGTTTTTGTTGTTGTTGATTTTGTTGTTGCTGTCGTTTTTGTTGTTGTTGATTTTGTTGTTGCTGTCGTTTTTGTTGTTGTTGATTTTGTTGTTGCTGTTGATTTTGTTGTTGTTGATTTTGTTGTTGCTGTCGTTTTTGCTGTTGTTGATTTTGTTGTTGCTGTCGTTTTTGTTGTTGTTGATTTTGTTGTTGCTGTTGTTTTTGTTGTTGTTGATTTTGTTGTTGCTGTCGTTTTTGTTGTTGCTGATTTTGTTGTTGCTGTCGTTTTTGTTGTTGTTGATTTTGTTGTTGCTGTTGTTTTTGTTGTTGTTGATTTTGTTGTTGCTGTTGTTTTTGTTGTTGTTGATTTTGTTGTTGCTGTTGTTTTCTTTGCTTGCGATAGTGATGATATATAGTGATACGGGATCCCGGTTGTTATGGTGACAGTGGTGGTTAAGGTTGATGATGATGTTGGTGGAAACCGTTATGATAAGGGTGTTAAAATGGTGATGATGATAATTATCATTTGTTGTGATTGTGGTTGTAGAGGTAATGATGATTATGATAATAATGATAATATCAATGATGACTGTTATGATCATAGAGGTAGTAGTGATTACAGGAATGATGATGATGACAATGATAATGATGATAATGATGATGCTACAACTACTACCACAGCTAATGATAGTAATAGTAATAATGGTGAAGATAAGGCTAAGAATAAGCTAGATTTGCGGAGCAGATGCTTTGCCGGGCTTATAAGCACTGAGGCGAGCACGCTTGTGTCAGTGCGTGCTATATCGTGAGAGTGTGCAAACGGGTGTTGACTCGAATAATGATAATAATATCATTAATGTATCTGAGGATAGCAATAGAGTAAGAACTTGTGAATGGTTATATTTCTAGAAAAAAACAACAACAAAAAAACAAAAGCACAACCACAGCAGCAC
>BOPN01004624.1:77530-80030 GCA_017312705.2 Penaeus japonicus
CAAACAGACATAGACACAAACAACTCATTACTATCTTCATTGACATAACATAGACACAACATAGCCACCTCATACAGAAAAAGCCCTAGAATACGGCTGTGTATCATACCCCTTCCTCCATCCTCTACCCTTTCTCCTTACCTCAACAATATCTTTTCATCCCCCACCCTAACCCCCCCCCCCCCCACCCCCCCCCCCCCCCCCGCCCTCCACCCACCCAATCTTACTTATCTTATCCTTCCGTTATTCGTCGATCTTCCAGTCCCGTCTTCCATTTTCTTTTCCTTTACGAGGAGAAACAAAATCAAATTGGAAATGGCTTCTTTCTTTCTCTCTGTCCTTCCTTCCTTTCCCATCACATGAGACACAAGAATTATAATTAGACATAGATATTCTTCGTTTCTGCGAAATTCTTTGGCGCCTATATGTCGCCCTTGGGAATAGCTTGGACAAACTCTTTGTGATTTGACGCCGCTAATTTCGTCATTTCCGAGAGGATCTTAGGCTGCCGATCGTCGCTTTGGAAGAAAGAATCATTGTTCTGTGGCCCGGTTTCCCTTAATTTTTTTTCCTAATGTTTTTAATTTGTTTTGTTCATTTCAAGGCAATTTGTTTCACTTTCACGGCCTTTCTGACTCTCATTTTGAAAAGGATTTTTTTTCCTCCATTTTCCCCATCGCTGCATTTACTTTGCTAACATCCTTTCTTGTCAGAAGTAGATAGATTCCGCAACAGATTAAATCCGGTCGTGAGTCAGAAGATGAATTAATTAACCCATTTTGCTGTTGTTTTTTTATTTCTTTCTTTTTTTCAACTTTCATGAAGCGGTTGTGAACGCAGATTGTTGACTCATTATTTTTTGTGGCTTTGTGTCTGTCTGTTGACCTCTGGGATGTTTTATTTTTCCCGCCTTTTCTCGCTTTTATCGCTTTCCCCTTTCTCTCTTTTCTCTCTCTTCTCTCTCTCTCAATCTCTTTTTATCTCTGTCTCTCTCTCTCTCTCTTTCTACTCCTCTCTCTCTCTCTCTCTCTCTCTCTCTCTCTCTCTCTCTCTCTCTCTCTCCTCTCCTCTCCTTCGCACAAGGAGTCGCCATTTTCACACTTCCTCCAGCTTCCGGTTCCCGCTCTCGTCGCTCATCCGGGGTCTTGACACTGGCTCATCCGGGCACTCCCCTTTCCTCGAGACAGGAGCACTGGAGGCGATCGGGAGCTGCAATTCCTGTGTTGCCGGAGCTTGGCGCTTTGAAGGGGGAGGGGACGGGGAAGGGAAGGCGGGGGGGGGGGGGGGTAATCATGGTGTATTGTATTATATCGTATTGTTATATGTGTATATATATATATATATATATATATATATATATCTATATATATATATATGTATATATATATATATATATATATATATATATATATGTATATATATATATATATATATATATATATATATATATATATATATATATATATATATATGTATGTATGTATTTATATTTATATATATATATATATATATATATATATATATATATATATATATATATATATATATATATATATATATATATATATATATATATATATATATATATATACATATATATATGCATATAAATATATATATATATATATATATATATATATATATATATATATATATATATATATATATATATATATATATGTATATGTATATATATATATATATATATATATATATATATATATATATATATATATATATATATATATATATATATATATATATATATATATATATACTATATATATATATAAATATATATATATATATATATATATATATATATATATATATATATATATATACTGTATATATATAAATATATATATATATATATATATATATATATATATATATATATATATATATATATATATATATATATATATATATATATATATATATATATATATATATATACATATATATATGTATATATATATATATATGTATGTATGTATGTGTGTGTCTGTGTGTGTGTGCGTGTGTGTATGTATGTGTGTGTGTAATCTTTTCCTAATTAATCACATGCATAATTCACTATCAAACGTCTACCTCTAACCGTCACAAATAAGCCACCGAACCAACACGTTTCCACATACCAGACCAATTACAGTAAATCATAACATATTACTATATCATATCATATCTAATTTTAGCATATCATTATCCATTATATCATACGAACCGATATATCTCCCTAATCACAGATAACAGGTTCCCGATAACACGTTGCTGTGATTAGCAAAGATTCAGGAAAAAGATTGCAAAGATTAACGGCAGGAGAGGACCGAATGCTTGTGGGTGCTGTAGTTATGATGAACATTGTTATTTATCATTGTTGTTGGTGTTGTTATGGTCATTAATATTGTGATTATTATGGTTACTTTTATTATAATTGTTATTATTATTATCATCACTATTTTCGACACGACCTTCATCACCATTATCATTATAATCA
>BOPN01004624.1:90030-92530 GCA_017312705.2 Penaeus japonicus
CACTTGGCGATACTAATAAGTAAAACAAATAAAATGATAAACAGACTAAAGAAATCCTAAAACTACATTAAACTACCATGTAAAGAAAAGCAACTCTAAAGTGAAGTGCTAAGCTAAGGACTTAGGTTAAAAACAAATTAAAAAGAAAAAGGAACCTAAAATGATCCCTTAGCAAGAGGTCTTAGATATTTAAAAACAAGTTATTGAAACATGGCATCATAAAAGTCACTGAAGGTGATTCTCAAAACAAAAACTGACGTAAAAAACAAACAATAGCGAAGGCTAAGAACTAAAGTTAAAACCAATCACTGCAAATAACGATAAAGGAGAAAAAAAAATTATATATATATATATATATATATATATATATATATATGTATGTATATATATATATATATGTATGTATATATGTATATATACACGGCGTCACTGTCAATTTAGGGCATATAAAAAAATAAACCACGCCCACCTCCTAATAATAATGAAATGTCAGGATCTCAAGATTTAATTTCTCTCTATAGGTTTCTTCTGGCAACCGGTTTTCAGGTAGAAAATGGGTAACAAAACATCCGCTAACTAGTATAGACTGACTGTATTTTGTTGTAGCTTTAGTCATGAACTTTGTGACGTCACAGGTTACGTAAAATAATAAATACAAAATAAAATCCAGTTAAGGTAAAATAGAATATGAGGAAGGTAAAAAAAAATGTAAAAACAAAAGTAGAAAAAGAAACAAAGAAAACGTCTGGTAAGGCAAACTAAAACAAAAACACAAACGAACTAAAAACAGACAAAAACATGCCAGGAGGAAGTAAAAACACGAGAGAAACATAAGAAAAATACAAAATGATAAAAATAAACGAACTACAGCTGTGAAGGCAAAAGAACGTAGGTATTCTTGCAGGGAGGGAGTTCTTACAATGACACAAGGAAAGGAAAATGAGTGACCTTGTTAATGCGAGAGAAAGGAAATGATGACGAAAAAAAGAGACCAAGTGTGTCTGTCTTAGTGTAAGTCTGTGTGTGCATTTTGACTGAGTTTATGTATGTGTTTAAGCACAAATTTTCCCAGTCAAAGTTTCCCGAGGTGGTGTAAACTACTCAAGTGACGTCATAATACGTCATAGGTCATGATAACGTTTTGGTGACAAAAGGAAAGAAAAATGAGTGACCATGTTAATGCGTAAGAAAGAAGATGATAATAAATGATATGTTTGTAGTAAGTATTCATAATAACAAGAGAAACAAAAAGTTTGTGAGGTTCACAGTACAGCATAACTCATATAGCGTCATTGAGTTGTAAGAGGCTGAGGTAAGATCCTGCCGAGGGTGACGTCATTCTTCTGCTGATGATGACGTCATTTTTCTGCCGATCGTGACGTCATATATCTGCCGGTGGTGACGCCATGCTTTTACTGATGATGACGTCATTCCTCTGCCGATGGTGACATTATTTCCCGCCGATGGTGACGTTATTTCTCTGCAAGTGGTGACGTTTTCTACACCATAGAAATAAAACCAAATGACCCTACCAAGGTTATGCTCATTATTGTTTTGTTTTGTTTTTATGTCCACTGATTAGTGTAAGTTTTAGTTATATGTGCTAGGCTTAAAATCAACCTATATATCTAATAACATTAGTTAGTTGTGCTAAATATTCATAAAATTCAGTGATAAGTATTTGAATAAGTCGATGTACAAAGAACCCTGATACATTCACTGCAAATCTATAACATGTCAAATGGCACCAATATTGTGCAATGCAAGCACATAAATTGTAATGTATATTGCATAAGCAATAATCAAAATAATAATCCCCAGTTCATTAAAGTTGACATTTCTAATCTAACGAGCACCGCCATTTTGTTTGTATTTCCTCACCTTCCCGCCAAACCAACCTTACTTTATCACTATTTCATATCATTCCGATTATTACCCATATCATTTATACGAAGTTGAATACTAAAAATACCTTTTCTTTGCACAACAAAGCCAGATATTTTCTATATGCTTGCAATAAAAGAAAGACTTTTAATAGGTTAATTTTAACACCCGTTGTTCGTTTGTGTGCGGTTAGACCCGGAATCGTTGGTGCAATTTTGTGTTTTGTGTGCGTGCATTGCAAAATATCGGTTCAAATTGTTCTGTGTCCAATTTATATATTAATGTGTGTGTCTCATCACCGACTGAATCCCTGTGGACAGATCAGGTAGAGCTGACTAAAGGTAGGCCTATTTCGTTTCATGATGTATCTTGTATTATCAGCTACTGCAGTTCATACATTTACATATCACATCAATTACTGTATTTTCATCTTATCTACAGTAAGATTCTAGCTTATTGCCTTTGTAGCTTTATATATTCGATATTATGTAGATTTCTGTTGATCAGTAACAAGTATATCATGCATAAGAATCATGGTCTATCGGCCCAGTATCTTTATTGGGATTACAAAAGTAACAAAATAATTTTAGATTTATTTCATCTTCAATTTATTCAT
>BOPN01004625.1:73880-76380 GCA_017312705.2 Penaeus japonicus
ATGGGAATAAAGTGGGTATGCAAATTCGGTTGAATGTGATTTTGACGATTGCGAACACTCAAGTTGGTTGCGAAGGGTGGGTGTGGTGTGCAGACAGCTTGGTGTACGTGACTCTGATGCTGTGGTGCATCTAGTGGCTGGTGCATCCCTCTACCCTTTCCCCTCCCTCTCTCCGTTTCCCTACCTTCCCCTCCTCCTCTTCCCTCTCCCCATTCCCCCATTCCATTCCCTCTCTCCGTTCCCCTACCTTCCCCTCCTCCTCCCTTTCCCCCTTCCATTCCCTCTCTTCGTTCCCCTACCTTCTCTTCCTCCTCCCTCTCCCCATTCCCCCATTCCATTCCCTCTCTACGTTCTCCTCTCTTCCCCTCCTCCACCCTCTCCCCATTCCATTCCCTCTCTCCGTTCTTCTCTCTTCCTCTCCTCCTCCCTCTCCCCATTTCATTCCCTCTCTTCATTCCCCTACCTTCCCCTCCTCCTTCCTCTCCCCATTTCCCCATTCTATTCCCTCTCTCCATTCCCCTATCTTCCCCTCCTCCTCCTCCTCCCTTTCCCCATTCCCCCATTCCATTCCCTCTCTCCGTTCCCCTATCTTCCCCTCCTCCTCCTCCCTCTCCCCATTCCCCCATTCCATTCCCTCTCTCTGTTCCCCTACCTTCCCCTCCTCCTCCCTCTCCCCATTCCCCCATTCCATTCCCTCTCTCTGTTCCCCTATCTTCCCCTCCTCCTCCCTCTCCCCATTCCCCTATTCCATTCCCTCTCTACGTTCTCCTCTCTTCCCCTCCTCCACCCTCTCCCCATTCCATTCCCTCTCTCCGTTCTTCTCTCTTCCTCTCCTCCTCCCTCTCCCCATTTCATTCCCTCTCTTCATTCCCCTACCTTCCCCTCCTCCTCCCTCTCCCTATTCCCCCATTCCATTCCCTCTCTACGTTCTCCTCTCTTCCCCTCCTCCTCCCTCTCCCTATTCCATTTCCTCTCTCCGTTCTTCTCTCTTTCTCTCCTCCTCCCTCTCCCCATTGCATTCCCTCTCTTTGCTCCCCTACCTTCCCCTCCTCCTCCCTCTTCGCATTTCCCCATTCCATTCCCTCTCTCCCTTCCCCTACCTTTTCCTCCTCCTCCCTCTCCCCATTCCCCCATTCCATTCCCTCTCTGTTCCCCTACCTCCCACTTATCCTCCTCTTCCTACCCATTCCCCTACCTTTCCCTCCTCTTTCTCCCCCTTTCCCCTCTCCCTCCCCATTCCCCTACCTTGGCCCCCACCTTTCCCTCGTCCGCCTCCTGTGTCCAATCTATCCTTAATCCCTTCCCCTCCTTCCTCCACCCCCCTCCCCCCTCCCTTTTCCTCGCCTTTTCCCACCCCTTCCCCTCCCTTCCCCTCCCCCAGTACCCTTCATTTGCTCTATCCCCAACCTCCACTTTCCTAGCTCCCCCATCATCACCCCCCACCCCTTCCCCCTTTTCCCAACCTCATCCCTTACCCTATCCCCTCCGTCTTCCCCCTCCCCTTCCCCCTCCCCTCCCCCCTCCCCACTCTCCTCTTTCCTCGCGCCTGCAAACTTTGATTATGGTGCCATGAATTGAATTTCACTCTTGAATTTTAAAGCATTGCTCTAGTCTTACGCTGCTTCTCCTTTTTCTTCTTTTTCGTCTTGCTATTTTGGAGAATATTTGATAAATGGGTAGAATGAGGAAGAGTTACGAATTTGAAAATACTTATGCGCATGTGCACACACACACATATGTATATATATATATATGTATATATATTTATATATATATATATATACATATATATATATATATATATATATATGTATATATATATATATATATATATATATATATATATATATATATATATATGTATGTATGTATATGTATATGTATATGTATATATATATATATATATATATAAATATATATATATATATATATATATATATATATATAGATATATATATATATATATATAGATATAGATATATATATATATATATATATATATGTATATATATATATATATATATACATATATATATATATATATATATATATATATATATATATATATATATATGTACACATACATACATACATATATATATATATATATATATATATATATATATATATATATATATATATATATATATATATATATATATGTACACATACATACATACATATATATATATATATATATATATATATATATATATATATATATATATATGTGTATACATACATACATACATATATATATATATATATATATATATATATATATATATATATATATATATATATATATATATTTATATATATATATGCCTATATATATATATATATATATATATATATATATATATATATATATATATATATATATATATATATATATATATATACATACATATATATATATATATATATATATATATATATATATATATATATATATATATATATATATATTTATATATATATGCCTGTATATATATAT
>BOPN01004625.1:83880-88880 GCA_017312705.2 Penaeus japonicus
TAAAAAAATAAAAAACGAAAAGCCAGGAAGAGACCTAAATAACAGAGGAATAAAGAGGAATATACGTTATGCGGTGCAGTGCAATGCTACCCAGACATATAGGCGCCAGTCCATGTTTATGTACGTGTATCATTTGTGTCCTCGCTCTAAAGTGGCTTTTGCATGTATTGTCTCTTGCTCGGGGTATAAATATTGCTGTTGTTGTTGTTTTTTTCCGGTGGGTAATTGCTTTGTTGCTGTTGTTGTTGTGATTTTAATTGTTACGATGTGTAGGTTTATGATAGATATTGACAATGAATAGGCTAGATAAGTGGAAAGTCTAGTTAATTAATTGCGATAACAAAAAGAAGTAAATTCATTGTATGCAAATTCTTATATTGACTTAAAAGTAGTACCATACATAAAAGAAAGAGAAAATGTATCCTATCTCACACCCTTTCTCTGTTTCCCTCTTGCAACAACACATTTAAGGCGTTGGATGCAACAGCAATTCCGTCTCTACAATAAACAAAAGGATTTTCTTCTTTTTTTCTTTTCCCTTTTGCCAGGAGGGTGAAAAAAAATAACAGAAAAAAACACAGAAGACAAATCTAATCCGTCTCTTGTTGTGGAATAGGGACGCTGAGTTCTCATTTGGTCCATCTGCTATACTATTCCTAGGGCACTTTGGTCGCGGTCTGAGTGCCACTTGGGGGTGCCAGTGTCCACACCGACTGTCACCACTTGGCACTCGTAAACACGGGGGAGATGCCGCGGCTGCCTGCGGAGTTAAGGCGTAGGGGAAGGGGAAGAGGAGGGTTAGGGTAAGGGGAAGAGGAGGGTTAGGGTAAGAGGAGAAGAGGGAGGAGGGGAGTGAGTAGTGGGGGAGGACAGATTGATAGGGGAGGGGAAGGATGGGTGATGAAGGGTAGGGAGAGAGGGGGGAGGAAAGAGACGGGAAGAGCAAGATGTCTGATAGAGGAGGGTAGGGGAGGGGGATAGAAGAGGACTCTGGTGAAGGGGAAAGGAGGGGGGGGGGAGTGAGGCGAAGCTTGATAAGGAGGGGAGTGGAAGGGTGAGGGGAAAGGATAAGTTTATGGGTAAGGAGGGGGAAGGCAAAGAAAAGCTCGCATTAGAGTGGAGTGAAGGGTAGGGAAGCATTCTATACGGAGAGAATTAGAGGGGAATGGAGGGAAGAGAAGATCTTGACAGGGAGGGAAAGGGAGGGGAGATGAGAGGAGATATCTTGATATGAAGATCATGTGAAGGGAAAGGAAAGAACCAGAAATGCGTGGCAGGGAAGGAATGGGAGGTAAGGGGAGGGAATAGTGATGCTAATAGGGAGGGAATGGGAGAGGAGAGAAGACAAGCGCTTGATAGGGAGAGAATGGAAGGGGCATAAGAGGGAAAGAAAATTATGACAGGGAAGGAATAGGAGAAGAGAGAAGGGAATGCCAGGGGAATAGAGAGGAGAGATTTCTTAAAAGGGAGAGAATATAAGAGAAGAGAAGATCTTAAGAGGGAGATAAAAAAAAAAAAAAAAAAAAGAGGGGATAGGAGAGAAGAAGAGCAAAGGAAAGGAAATAGCTTGATAAGTCCACTTAACCCACCACGACAGCTCTGACAGTTATATGGTCCTTTCTCCACAGAGTCCACTCATGGGTTTGTTTGTCTATGTGTTAAAAGCCCCCCCCCCCCCCCCCCCCCACTATGTTATTTACCCTTAGCACTGAGCAAGACTGAAGGATGGAGGAAGCTTTGAGTATTCAGTGGAGGTAGCATACACACTTTCTTCTTGGTATTGTTGTTTTTTTGTTGTTGTTTTTCTTTTTATATGTTGATCTAATTCGTTGGTTGGTTGGTTTAAGAGTGTTTTTTTTTCTTTCACTGTTTAGATGTTATTAGCGTTATCTTTATCATCAAATTATCATTATTGTTATTATCATTATCATCTAAATTATCATTATTGTTATCATTATCATCATCATCATTATTATTATCATTATTTTCATTATTATTACTATGATTATTTTCTTATTAACACAATCATTATTATCCTTGTCCTTATCCTTATATTTATTATCATTATCATCGTTTTTTATCATTATCAATGTTATCATTGTTATTAGAATTATCCTTTTCATTATCATTATCATCCCTATTGTTATTATCATCATTATCATAGTTATCAGTATCGTTATTATTACATCAATACTATCACTACTATGATTATCATCATTATTAATTCTATTGATTGTTGCTATCACTGTTGTTGTTGTTGCTGCTGCTGCTGTTATCACTATCAATCTTATCATCATCGTAACTTCATTGTCAACATTATCTCATTTTATCATGATTAGTTCTGTTGATATTATCATTATAGCCATTATTAATATCATTATTATAATTACTATCATTTTTGATATTGTCATTATCCTTATTGTTATTATCATTATCGACATATTATTATTATTATCATCCTTATTATAAACATCATTATCATTATCATTATAATCCTTATCATTATTATCATTATCATAATTATCATTTTCATCATTGTTATAATTATCATACTTATCATTATCACTATTCTTGTTGTTATTACTACTATTACCATCATTACTACCATCATTATCATTATTGTCTGTATCATCAACATTATTAACATTATTGTTTTCATTATCATTAGTATTATCAACATCATAGCTATTTTCATCATCATTATTATCATATGTATAATTATTATCATCATTATTATTGTTAGTGTTATCATTAGCATAGTCATTATAACCATTATCATTATTATCATAATTGTTATCATTATTACCATTATTAGCATTAGTATTATTTACACTGAAGATATTTGTGGCGCCAATTAGTATTATCATGATTATCAATGTTATCATCATTTGTTCATTCATTACTTCACATTACTTTATCTTTCCTGGCGATATTTTTCCATCGTATATCTTCAAAACAATAGTATCAACCACTTATCTATTGTTATTTGACTTGTAACACGATAATGGTGTTGTCTTCCTTTTTAACATTCATATTGTCTTCGTTTTCCAATCTCTTACCTTTAAAATTCGTTATCCTTGGCATAATCCTTCAAATTCACTCAATTCCAATCATAGCATAGACGCAGGATTTTTTCCCCCTTTTTTATCATTCACAATAAATTCTCCGTTTAAATCCCTCCCTTTTTCAACTATTTCGTATTCATTAGATTTCAGCCCCTTTCTTTTTTCTTTTTCTTTTTCTTTTTGTTTTGTTTTTTTCTTTCTTTTTCTGTTTGTATTGCTTTTATATTCTTCTTCTTTCCACTGGTCGGTCAAAGAATTTCATTAATTCACAAGAAGGAGCTCCATTATGCTAAGTCTACTTTGTTGCAGAATCAATAGAGCTTTTCCTCTGTGCCTCTGCTCGTTCGGAGAAAATCGTTGTATAACAAACAGGATCAATGGAACAACAACAGCATCTGTGCCATAAAAGTTTTATATTCCTGGATCTTTTAACGCCTTCTGAGATTGACTTGAATACGTAAGTAGTTCGGTGTGAATACGGACACTTATACAGTGTATATATATATATATATATATATATATATATATATATATATATATATATATATATATATATATATATATATATATACACATATGTGTGTGTGCGCGTGTGTGTATGTACATATAATATGTGTGTTTGTGTATGTATGTGTGTATATACATTGTAAAAGGACGCGATATAACATAACATACAACGTATATCTTTTCCGAAAAATAAAATTTACCCTATTCTCCATCCATCACAACTCTCTTCACAGATTCCACACTGACTTACAGCTCATTTCTCACAGCTCAGCGACACGTCCACCTTCTCTCTACCTCAGGTATGTTGCTGTCCACGGCATGGTTCTAGTTTACTTATCCTCTTCTTTATTTCTGGTCTTCTGTGGGTAAAGATAATATAATAAGGGTGAAAATTAAAATATTATTATAATTCGTAAATGGATAATTTTGATTTTTTTAATTGCTTCCCTGATTTATTCTAATTTCTATAACTAACAATCAAAATTGTTTGCTCTTTTTCGATGACGTAATGTTTACCATATGAAGATATTATGTCACTTTTGTATATCGCTTACCTACCTCATGCTTCCTCAGTGGATACTGTGTGACTGAAGCTCCACTTGTCAAGAGGATTTCTCACTTGTTCTAAATGGTTTTCGGAAAGTCTTAACTATGCAATTCACTATCAATGACCAGTTTAGTGAGGGGTATTCGGCCGTCCCTCGTGGGGTGATGGATGCCCGTGCTGAAGGAGTTGCCAGTGAGGCAAAAAGGGCCCTTTCGTGTTAAAGACAGTTTTGTCATTATCGCGAAATTCGTGACGTCGGACGAATTAAGTCAGCTAGATGATGAAGTGACATGAGGTGAAGTGAAGTAATATGTATTATGTTAGATTAGATACCGTATGTGAGGTGAATTCATACGTATTAGATTTGATTAGATTAAGTGGTGTGGTAATAGATATTAAGTTTGGTTAGAAGAAGTGAAAGAAGATGAGGTGACGTCATGCGTTTTAGGTTAGACAATATGATGTGAAGTGAATATAAGATGCGGTGAATTGAAGTGAAGTCATAAGTATTTGCACGAAACCATACAAATTTTACTGTAAGACCGTAAACTTGAACACATTTTGCAGCTCAGTTCAGTTTTTTTTTCCAAATTGATGAGTTTCATTACAATGGGTATTCATTAATGATGTATGTTAGGTATCAAATCAATTACCATCACTACAAATAAAGAAAAAAAAATATTTGAATAATAAGCTGTGAAAGTTGACCTCGGATCTACACCAAAAAAACAGCTTTTGAATCCAAATTCAAAGGATATATTGCCACCTCTTATTGATTTCGTAATGTGCACAATTCAGATAATTAATGAGACATTCTTGGCTGGTTCCAGTTGTCTCATGAAATTAAGAAAGATATTGTAGAAATCTGCTCCAAGACTGAA
>BOPN01004625.1:106380-109627 GCA_017312705.2 Penaeus japonicus
TTAAATCATTTGCTGCTGTTTATATTCAGTGTTCTCTGCTGTTTTTTATTAACAATTATTTGGTTCACGTCGTAAGCTGGAGTTAAGAGCCTTTATTAACGTTTTTAGATCTATTCATCTTAATCTAAACATCTTATCTCACATTGCTAAGTGCCGAGAATCAGAATACTTTCAAAAGGCAAATAGAGAAAAGGTGGGTGGGAGGTAGGAGAGAGGGGAGTAGGAAGGAGTAGGGAGGGGTTAATTGGGGATTAAATAGTGGGAAAAAAAGAGAAAGGGGAAGAGGTTGGAAAGGGGGGGAAATATGAAGTGACGAAGGGTCGTGGCGAAGGGAAAGGGAGGGTGAAGGGTAAGGGAAGAAACAGGGAGGAAGGGAGAAATAGGTAAGGATGTCGTGTTAAGTAAGGGATAGAGACTAGGGGAGGGGAGAAAGAGAGAGAGGGATGGACGTAAAGGATAGAGGCTGGGGGGGAGAAACAAAGAAGGATGTGATGTTAAGTAAGGGATAGAAGCGGGGGGGGGGGAGAAAGAGAGAAAGGTGTCGTGTTAAGTAAGGTATAGAGGCTGCTGGGGGGGGAGAGAAAGAGAGAAGAATGTCGCGCTATTTAAAGAATAAACTTTGGGGAGAAGGAGAGAAAGAAAGAGAGGGACACCATATTAAGAAAGAGAAATAGATTAGTGAAAAAGGAGAGGAAGAGAGAGAGAGAGATGTCGTGCTAGGTAAAGGAAATATGACAGTAAAGAGAGAAAGAAAGGGACGTCGAATTAGGTAAGAGAAATAAATTAGTGGAGAGGAAGAGAAAGAAAAAGAAAAAGGGATGCCGCGTTTCGTTACGAAGGCGTTGTCGTTGACGTTACGAATCTACGAATCGCTTTTACGACCGTTACGAACGAGGAAATGGCGAATCCGATTTGTCGTGAGTCTCGAAACTCTAACTTACGATACGGTATTTCTTCCGAGCTGTAGCTGGTACGTAGAGTAAGAGAGAGAGAGAGAGAGAGAGAGAGAGAGAGAGAGAGAGAGAGAGAGAGAGAGAGAGAGAGAGAGAGAGAGAGAAAAGGGGTATTACGAGAGGGAGTGGGGCAGAGGGAGAGAAGGGGAGAGTGAGAGAGAGAGTGGCTGATAAAGAGAGAGAAAGGGAGAATGTTAGAGAGAGTGGGGCAGAGGGAGAGAAGGGGAGAGTGTGAAAGAGAGAGGGACAGAGGGGGAGAAGGGGAGAGAGAGAGAGATAGAAAAAGGGTATTATGAGAGGAAGTGGGGCAGAGGGAGAGAAGGGGGGAGTGTGAAAGGGAAAGGAGCAGAGGGAGAGAAGGGGAGAGTGTGAAAGGGAAAGGGGTAGAGGGAGAGAGAAAGAGAGAAAAGGGGTATTATGAGAGGGAGTGGGACAGAGGGAGAGAAGGGGAGAGAGAGAGAGAGAGAGAGAGAGAGAGAGAGAGAGAGAATGAGAGAGAGAGAGAGAAAAGGGGTATTATGAGAGGGAGTGGGGCAGAGGGAGAGAAGGGGAGAGTGAGAGAGAGAGTGGCTGATAAAGAGAGAGAAAGGGAGAATGTTAGAGAGAGTGGGGCAGAGGGAGAGAAGGAGAGAGTGTGAAAGAGAGAGGGACAGAGGGGGAGAAAGGGAGAGTGAGAGATAGAAAAGGGGTATTATGAGAGGGAGTGGGGCAGAGGGAGAGAAGGGGGGAGTGTGAAAGGGAAAGGGGCAGAGGGAGAGAAGGGGAGAGTGTGAAAGAGAGAGGGGCAGAGGAAGAGAAAGAGAGAGTGAAAGACAGAGAGAGAGAAAAGGGGTATTTTGAGAGAGAGTGGGGCAGAGGGAGAGAAAGGGAGGGTGAGGGAGAGAGAAAGGGAGAGTATAAGGGAGAGTGAGGCAGAGGGAGAGAGAGAGAGCGGGGTAGAATGAGAGAAAGTGGGACAGAAAGGAGAAAGAGAGAGTAAGGAAGAAAGAGAGAAAAAGAGTGTGCGAGAGAGAAAGGGGAAGAATGAGAGAGAAGGGGAAGTTAAGAAAGAGTGGGAGAGAAAGAGATAAAAAGAGAGTAGAGAGTATGAGAGAAAGTGGGGGGAGGAGACAAAAAGAGAGTGCGAGAGAGAGGAGGGAAGAGAGAAAAAGAAATTGTAAGTGAGAAGGGGGAAGAAGAGGAGAAAAAGAAAAAGTGTGAGAGAGAGTGGGAGAGAAAGAGATAAATGGAGAATGAGAAGAGAGTGAGGGAGAGGAAGAGAAGATGAGGGAGGAAAGGAGAAAGATAAAAAAAAGGGGGGGGGAGGAGAAAAGGGAAGTGTGAGAGAAACAGAGAAATTGAAAAAAAAAATGTA
This sequence comes from Penaeus japonicus, assembly GCA_017312705.2. Classification (NCBI taxonomy): domain Eukaryota; kingdom Metazoa; phylum Arthropoda; class Malacostraca; order Decapoda; family Penaeidae; genus Penaeus; species Penaeus japonicus. The sequence goes on from BOPN01004625.1 coordinate 108,688, forward strand.
AGAGAAAGAGAAAGAGTAGAGGAAAAGGAGATAAAGAGACAGCGAGAAAGAAAAGTACAGAAAGGATAAAGAGAGGAAGTAGGAAGGAAATGTAGAAAGAGAGTATCAAATAAGTGATTTTTTTTCTCTCTTTTATTCATTTTCATTATTTTTCTTTTCCTTCATTATTGTCCATTCTTTCTTTCTATTTGACCTTCTATTGTTTCTTTTCTTTTCTTTTATTCTATTTATCGTATTTTTGTTCCTAATGTTATCACTCTACTTCCAAAAGAAATAGAAAAAAACACAATTAGATATAGAAATAAATATAATAACTAGTCCCAACGTTCAAATTAAAAAAGCGATTCATGAATCAGGCGATGAAATTTAAAAAAGAAAAGAAAAAAAACATCAAAAAAGAGGAAAAAAGAAAAAGAAAAGAAAATTGGTTCCCTTCCATTAACACTTTCACGTACGTAAAAAAAAAAAAAAAAAAAAAAAAAAAAAAATCCTTGGAAAATAAAGACCGAGATGTAGAAACTTTCGTATATCACATGATTAAGAAACAAATTCCCCAGAGAATCTGAACTTTTACCTTCCTTACGAGAGCTGTTGGTTAACTTTCCGTGTCAGAGGTGGTCGGGCCTGTTATGGAAATGGGGGTGAATTCTTCTTCGTCTATTGTCTCTATTTTACTTTTTGGATATTGTGAAGGCTTGTTGATGTGTCTTTAAGACGAGTTTTTTTTTCTTTTTCTTTTTAAGATTCGTCTAATATCTTGATGTGTGTGGATAAGGGTTTGGATGTTTTGGATTCTGTATCTTTATGTGGTTATTTTTTATCTCTCTATCTATCTATCTATCTATCAATTTATACAACTATCTGCCTACCTGTCTATCTATCTCTTTCTCTCTTTCCCTCACTCTCTCTCTCTCTCTATGTATGAATATATATATATATA
>BOPN01004626.1:0-5000 GCA_017312705.2 Penaeus japonicus
TCTCTCTCTCTCTCTCTCTCTCTCTCTCTCTCTCTCTCTCTCTCTCTCTCTCTCTCTCTCTCTCTCTCTCTTTCTCTCTCTCTCTCACTCTCTCACACTCAAATCTCACACAAATCAAGACGCAACTTGCAAGTTATACAAGCCCACCAGACTAATAACAAGACCTTCCAAGGAGACAAGCCAAGCATCAAAGACCCCAGACGACACGAATATACAAGATCAAGACGAATAAACTTTGTAGTCATTATAATATCATTAACATAAATTATAAACGACGAGAGACAACTACTTCCTGTCTTCGTTTCTGTGTACCTTGGTCATATCTCCTACAAGCTCAATGGACATGGTCACCAAATTCATTATTCGAATTTAATAAACTTCTCATTACTAGAACTTCAAACTTATCTTAGGGTTGGGCTATTCACCTAGGATTATTGGGTAGGTACGTTCTTGAATAATAGATAGAGGGGAAGTTGTTTTTTGTTTTTTCAAGAGATTTTTTAACACTGATTGTTTCCCCTCCTTTTGTTCGAATGTCTATGATTTCGTTTGTCTCTCTCTCTCTCTTTCTCTGTTTCTTGCTCTCGCTCCTGCTCTCGGTTCTTGGCTCTTTCTGTCTCTGTCTGCCTTTTCCTTTCTTTATCTCAATTCTGACGTCGCTTTCGTTACCCCCTTCACCCCCTTTCTCTCTTGCTCTTTGTCATTTTCTTGCTTTCACTCTTGCTCTCGCTTCTTGGCTCTTTCTGTCTCTGTCAGCCTTTTCCTTTCTCTCTCTCATTTCTGACGTCGCTTACGTTACCCCCTTCATCCTCTCTCTTTCTCTTTCTATCTATCTTTAATCCTCATAATACCCTTTTAGCCAATACACGCACCAACACACACACACAAACACACACATACACACACACACACACACACACACACACACACACACACACACACACACACACACACACACACACACATATATATATATATATATATATATATATATATATATATATATATGTATGTATATGTATGTATATATACATATATCAAATCTCTTTCTCAATTTTTCTTTGTCTCTCTTTTTTTTCTCTGTCTCTCTCTTAATCTTACCAATTGCAATAGGACAATAACAAAAAGAAAAATAGCAACGAGTTTCTATATCTAATCAACAGTATAGACTTTACCTGCAGATTAAGAGAAGAGAGAGAGAGCGAGAGAGAGAGAGAGAGAGAGAGAGAGAGAAAGAGAGAGAAAGAAAGAGAAAGAAAGAGAGAGAGAGAGAGAGAGAGAGAGAGAGAGAGAGAGAGAGAGAGAGAGAGAGAAAGAGAGAAAGTGAGAGAGAGAAAGAAAGAGAAAGAGAGACAAAAAAAGAAAGGTAGAGACAAATAAAGCGAAACAGCGAGAATCTCCATCTGCCGTCATGAGCAAAGATCTTCCATCATCCTCAGAGATGCTATGTCTGCTATGAAATACTCAGAAGATTGCTGTTTACTTAGGTCTGTTTGCCTTCCGCGCCCAAGGGATTCCCAACCATCGTCTTGCTCCTCCTTCAGCATCCTGTGTGCAAGGTCGCAGGGCGGTGGCGGGAGGCCTGTTCTTGGCTTTCAGTTCCATAGAGTTTTTTTAGTCGTTGCCATTATGTAAATGTGTTTTTTTGTGTGGTTATGTATATCTCTGTTTATAGATGTGGCTTATGTATGAGCGTATATATGTATATATATACATATATGCATATATATATATATATATATATATATATATATATATATATATATATATATATATATATATATATATATATATATTTATATATATATATATACATATATATATATATATATATATATATATATATATATATATATATATATATATATATATATATATACATATATATAATCCACAATGATTACATGGTAATTGAGGAAATTGAAAAAAAAGAAAACAAATGAAAAATAAATAAAAAAATATATAAACCTGGCATATAACCTGACGAATAACAATTAGGAGAGTGAATGACCTGGTAAATTAATACAATTGTGACAGACAAACATACTGCTTTGCGTCGCGTAGTGCTCTAAAGGGACGACCCTCGAGGTATCGCCATTATACCCTGGGATGCAACTCCAGGGTTTGTTTGTCGGACGTGAAAGTAGCACACAGTGGTATCGTAGTAGGTGAGTAGGGCGGGAGGCTGGGCTTTGCCTGTCAGATCATTCTCCGGAAACGCAGGTGATCTCTCTCTCTCTCTCTCTCTCTCTCTCTCTCTCTCTCTCTCTCTCTCTCTCTCTCTCTCTCTCTCTCTCTCTCTCTCTCTCTCTCTCTCTCTCTCTCTCTCTCTCTCTCTCTCTCTCTCTCTCTCTCTCTCTCTCTCTCTCTCTCTCTCTCTCTCTCTCTCTCTCTCTCTCTCTCTGCAGGTAAAGTCTATACTTTTGATTAGCTATAGAAACTTGTTGCTTTTTATTTTCTTTCTTATCATTGTCCTATTGTAATTGGTAAGATCAAGGGAGAGACAGAGAAAAAAGAGAACAAAAACAGAAAAATTGAGAGAGGGGGAGATTTATATATATATATATATATATATATATATATATATATATATATATATATATATATATATATATGCATTATATATATATATATATATATATATATATATATATATATATATATATATATATATATATATATATATATATATCTCTCTCTCTCTCTCTCTCTCTCTCTCTCTCTCTCTCTCTCTCTCTCTCTCTCTCTCTCTCTCTCTCTCTCTCTCTCTCTCTCTCGCTCTCTCTCTCTCTCTCCATTTCTATGCAAATTATTGTATTTTACATTCATTGTCTCGACCTGTTCTGAACATGTTCCGTCCACCTCTTTCGTCTTTTTACGTCCCTCCCAACCTGTGCCGCCATTCTGACAAATGCCGACCTGCCAAAAACCCTCTTAGAATCCTCAAGAACATCCAAGAAATTTCTCGACGACGAACTGAGAAGGGAATCTGACACAGAGAAGTTGGTGTTTGATTTTTTGGCTTTGCTCGGCAGAAGAACAAACATTGGTGTAAAATGTATTCGCGCGATATTGAGAACATAAAGTAAACATAGTCAGTTGCTGAAGATGAATAAAAGATACGTTTGTTGCTTTCGCCTTTCATATACACAGTCTGCTTCGTGTGTATATAAGATCCGTGAGTGTAGAAACGTGTATGTGTGTATGTATGTTCGGCTCCGCCAAATTTATTTTGTTTTCTTTTTCTTTTCTTCTTTCGTTCCCCTTTATAACGAAGCACATTTTTAAGAAACGAGTGTTATTTATCGTGTATGATATAATAGACTCTTCCGACATAATCACATGCAGACATGCAGAGCGTACTTAAAGACAAAGTCATTTACAATTTTCAAAGAATTTCTCGTCTACCATCCGTCACTGGAATAAACACAAGCACACACATATCGCTTGTACAATTCCTTCGTATAATTTGCAGTTCAAATCATCTAGTCAGCGCCTCAGATATATACTGGCATTTCTATATGAATAATTGTGATTATAGGGGAAGGAAAAGAAAATTAAAGCAGATTTGGAAAGTTACAAATGCGATATGATAACGCTAGGGAGCGGTTAGAATTTTGGGTTATCAAGATCATCATAGGAAGATGAGGTGACTTGTCTTGGGCTCTACTGCTTCCGACAGAGAGAGAGAGAGAGAGAGAGAGAGAGAGAGAGAGAGAGAGAGAGAGAGAGAGAGAGAGAGAGAGAGAGAGAGAGAGAGAGAGAGAGAGAGAGAGAGAGAGAGAGAGAGAGAGAGAGAGAGAGAGAGAGAGAGACAGAGACAGAGACAGAGACAGAGAGACAGACAGACAGACAAACAGAGAAGATAATAAAGTTACTAAATGTTCATGGCAGTTTGCTAGTTTGTTAGTCGCTAAAACAGGGAAACTAGATTTACAGTGATTTATAGTAGTATGTAATTTGATATGAGTAACCGATATACTTTGGATTTCTCTTCTCCGAAATGTAATGAAGCGATGTATACTTGGAAAAAAGATATGTCTAGATAACTTTCTTTCTTTGCATTATCTTATCTATCAGATTATCAATTCTTCATGTCCTCAGTAAAAGTGTTTGTAAGGGATGAGTGTGTCATTCGCGCCTAAAAAAACATATGCAATTGTAAGAAATAGTTAGAAGCAGAATTATAAGCAGTATTCCAAAAACTGTGAAATGTTTTATGAATTCGCGCAAAACATGATGGAGCGTTCGGCCCGCGAAGCAAATGAATTGATCAAAGTACAGCATTGCCAAAGGATCGTTTGTAGTGAAATGGTACAACTGTGTTTAGTGAGCAAAATTCAGCGTATGTGTGCAGTGAGTTAAAGGCAACGTGTGTGAAGTGAGCGAAAAGTTGCCGGTGTTTGAAATGAGTGGAACGCGGCGAGAGTGTGAAACGGTTGAAACGCGACGACTGTGTGAATTAAGCAAAATGTGTCGATTGTGTAAAATCGGTATCATATCTCCGTGATTGAAACGCAAAAGAGTGCATGAAGTGTAAAGAAAAAAAAAAAATATATATATATGCAACAAATAATGACAACGTATTGTTACAGACACCGCTGAAAGCATTTGCTACGTTTGAGAAATGCGTGGAAAAGCAGGATCATGTTAAATGTGTTAGGTGCGTGAAGTACGGGGGGAAGCACAAAACGAGAATGGTAGTGACACTACAACGCAGCCCTGCTTAATGCACAGCTGGTCTGATTAATTGCAAGCTAAGTGGGGTCGTCTGTTTATTGCCTCAGATGGCAACGATAGCAGACGGGGTGAAAGGGGAGTAGATGGGAGTTGTATCTGAAAAAGACATGATAACAAATAAAAATAATGTAGCAGATACTATATATGTATATATATATATATATATATATAATATATATATATATATATATATATATATATATGTATATATATATGCATATATATATATATATATATATATATATATATATATATATATA
>BOPN01004626.1:10000-11508 GCA_017312705.2 Penaeus japonicus
CTTATGATGACAATGATGATTATAATGATGATAACAATAATATTGATGATGATAATAATCGGTACTATAATAATGATAGTGACAATGATAGTAATAAAAGTCACAATAATAATAATAGCAAAATCAGTAATAGTAATGATGATTAAAATAATAATAATGATAATAATAATGATATTTATAATTACTATGATGATGATGATGATAATAGCAGTGATAATGATAACAACAGTGGTGATAATACATATAATGATATTAATGATATTATGAGATACTCATAATAATGATATCAATAATGATATTATGATATACTCATAATTATGATATCAATAATGATATTATAATGACAATGATAACAACACTAGGTATAATGATAAAAAAAATTGTTGTACCGTATTTTTTTTTTTAAACCATTAATTTTTGGGTGAAAAAATTATACCAACATACTGACACATAGCTATCCTATTTTTGGTATAGCGAACAAGGATGCCAATTACAAATAATAGATATGTTAGTATCAATTGCAATTCTAATGACCTTAAATTAAAATATCAAAGGGAATATTCTGATAATGCTCATGACTTATGTGCAATGTAAATCAATAACTAAGTATTTGCAAAATAGAATAGTTTACCCTTTTAACTTTTTTTTTTTTGTGTGTATTTTTGTTTTCGAATTACACATCAAAACGAAGTGAAGCAATAAAAATATTTTCATTGAATTTATATTTTTCGATACAGATTTTATTGTTTTAAAGAACATAAACCGTGTTAACTCATTAGCAATATACATTATTCATTAACAAATTACCCATTTTGATAAATTCATTTTCAGCTGCATGTCGGTCTAACTGCTCTGTACCCATGCTGTTAAATATATATATATATATATATATATATATATATATATATATATATATATATATATATATACATATATATTTTTTTTACATAATTGTGTATGTATGCGTATGTGTGTATGTGTATGCACTTGAAAATAATTGTTTGGTGGTCTTTGTGTCTATATCTTTCCTGTATGTATATCTACCGCTCCATCTACAAGAACTATCTATTCACAAATCTATTAGTCTCTCTACTATTTACGCATCATAAATCTACCTGAGATAGAGCTTGATTTAATGGAAAAGGGTAGTTAAGCCAGGTCGAGACAGGTCAAGTCAATCTAGCTTAAAAAGGATGAAGGAAGCTTTACTTACTTTCGACAAGGCCTAAGTTACCGCTCTAGCAACAAAATCATGCTTTATATGTTGCAAAAATGATAGCCCCTTTTTTTTCTTTTTTTTTCTTTTAGATGAAAGTTTGCAATACATAAGCTTGATTTATTTGCATTTGATTTCACACCTAATCAGCTATTACAGAATTCGGGAACAGAAAAAAAGAAAGAAAGAAAGAAAGAAAGAAAGAAAAAGATATATATGTATATATATATATATATATACATACACACACACACACACACACACACACACACATATATATATATATATATAT
>BOPN01004626.1:25312-30115 GCA_017312705.2 Penaeus japonicus
TTTTTTTCTTCTTCCTCCTCCTTCACCTCCTTTTCCTCCTCCTCTTCTTTTTCTTCTTCCACATCCTCCACCACCTCCTCCTCTTCTCCTCCTTCTCCTCCTCCTCCTCCCTCCTTCTCCTTCTCCCTCCTTCTCCTCCTCCTCCTCCTTTTCCCGCCTCCTCCCCCTTCACTCTCCTCCTCCTCCTCCTCCTCCTCCTTTTCCCTCCTCCTCCTCCTTTTCCCTCCTCCTCCTCCTTCTTCTTCTTCTTCTCCGTCTCCTCCTCCTCCTCCCTCCTTCTCCTCCTCCTCCTCCTCCTTCTCCTCCTCCTCCTCCTCCTCCTCTCCTTCTCCTCCTCCTCCCTCCTCCTCCTCCTCCTCTCCCTCCTCCTCCTCCTCTCCCTCCTCCTCCTTCTCTCCCTCCTCCTCCTCCTCCTCCCTCCTCCTCCCCTCCCTTTCTCCCTCCTCCCTCCCTCCCTCCCTCCCCTCCTCCTCCCCCTTCTCCCTCTCCTCCTCCTCCTCCTTCTCCTCCTCCTACTACTCCTCCTCTTATCCTCCCCTCCTCCTCTTCCCTCCTCCCTCCTCCTCCTACTCCTCTCCCTCCTCCTCCTCCTCCTCCTCCCTCCCTCCCCTCCTCCTCCTCCTCCTCCTCCTCCTTTCCCCCTCCTCCCCCCTTCTCCCTCCTCCTCCCTCCTCCTCCCTCCTCCTCCTCCTCCTCCTCCTCCCTCCTCCTCCCTCCTCCTCTTCCAGCAGTCTCCTCCATTAACTCCCGGCAACCCCTCCGACGGCCGACCCAGCAACCCCTGCCAATTATACAGTTTACGAGTTCTGTTTCGTCATTAACAGGTTGCCAGCTTTCGTCAAGGACTACTTAGGGTGTCAACTAGGGTGGCGACGGCGCGCCCTTTTGCTCCCTTGGTCGATCTGTCGTGTTCAAGGTGGGATGGGGTGGGGGTAGGTAGGGGCAGGGTAGGGGGGGGGTGGGGTGAGGGCGAGGGTGGGGGAGACTTGAAAGGAGTGGTGGCAGCTGAAGGAAGAAGGGGTTGGTTTCCTACGGTTTTCTCTCGACAAATCTGTTTCTAGTAATTTCTTTCGCAACTGCTCTATCTATCCTTTTAGTTCGTTTGTCTCTGACTCTGTCTCTGCCTTTGTCTCTTTCTTTCTCTCTGTTTTACCTCTAGCCCACGTGCAATGTCCCCACCTTCGTCATATATCTAACAGGTCAAAGAAAAGAAAGGAGAAAATGCAACGTCACATTTTGCATGTTGAGGGCCCTCACCCAACCCTATAATTTGAGATCTTATATAAGGCCCCGGTCAATAGAAACACTTGGCTTTTTTATTTCATTATTCAACGCTAGAATTCTCTCACATTTGCATGAAAAGGAATTACCTGCTCTGATGAGGGTAAAAGACCCCCCCTCCCCCCCCCCCCTCCCCCCCTCTAACTTTTCCCTCCCCCTTCTCCAGAGCCGCTGTACTTCAGGAACTGAAACCGGGAGAGAGAATTCCGAAGATTTTCAACCCTTGATTCGGAAGGACCATAACATAATTCTGACCAGGCTTTTTCGTAACGAGCTCTCTGCCTACTACACGACCGTAAAAACACAAGCTGGCACGGCAGTAAAAATGACATTTAGTTTTTTTAATGTCATAAACTATTTTTCTATCTCTTCCTGACACCAATATTCACATACGTGTAGTTTTCTAAAACAGGGGAAAACACTCTTAAGATTGGAAAAAAATATTTCTACAATTTCGAAATCTGGATTTCTACTATTTTTTCTTCTTTTTCAGAGAAGAGTACTAACATCGCACAGACAAGTAAAAACAAACAAATCTGCTCAAAGAATCTCTGAATTATCGATATTAACACACTTATCTCGATAACCCCTCGTAATGATGCAATGTAACCTCTTTTTTCCCCTTTCTTTTATCTTGATGAAACATAATCAACTTTAATAGTAATATCGATTTTCAGTGAGCGAACTTTTACAATGACACGTACAGTCCACGCAGACAGAGGCAGTCATTGTAATATAATCAGTTTGATAGTAATGTCGATTGCCAGCTATGAGTTAATAGAGTAAATCGCGAAAGAGAGAGAGAGAGAGAGAGAGAGAGAGAGAGAGAGAGAGAGAGAGAGAGAGAGACAGACAGACAGACAGAAAGAAAGAAAGAGAGACAGACAGACAGACAGGCAGGCAGACAGACAGACAGTTGACTGACTGACTAGCAGACAGGCTGACAGGTAGACAGAAACACACAAACACACAAACACACACACACACACATTCAGACAGAGAAACAGGTAGAGAAAGAAAAAAGAAAGAGAGAGAAAACGTCACAGAAGAGAAGGAGAGACGAGTCATTGTAACCTATAAGATAAATGAGCTTTCGATTTCCTTTGATTTCTGGATTATATGAGGCAATTTGTATCAATCGGTTTCTGAAGTTTTATCTCATTGTACCTTCGTATTGTTTGTTGCAGCCATGGTAGCAATCATGATGTCATGACGGAACATAGGCGACAGTAAATCGCGATCATCAGTATCACTGATATTATAATTGTTTTGATACTGATGATATTGATGTTATAACTATTACTGATTTTCTCATGATTGTTATCAAAATGACTATCATTATTGTTTTCATTATTATTATCATTATCATTGTTATCATTATTATCATTATCATTATGTTAGCATAATTATTATCATTATTATTTTTTTGTGATTATCATCAAAATCATTATTATTACTATCATTGTTATGTTTCCTATTATTATTATTATTCCTATTAATATTATCATAACATTATTACCATTGGTATCATTATCTTTACTACTATCATTATTGTCTTTTTTATTACCATTATTATTATCATTATTACCATCATTATCATTACAGATATCATCATTTACATCATCATTATTGATATGATTTTCATTAAGATCATTACTATATCATTCTTATCATTTTCTAGATATCAATATCATCATCAATATCACTAACATCATTATTATTATTAATATCATCATCATCGCTGTTATTGTTGATATGTTGTTCTTACCATATCATTTTTTTTCTCTCTTTACTGAGAGAGGCACTTGTCGTTCCAATCTTACCTTGCTTAACTTTCCTATTTATATAAACTCCTATTTCCAAATCTGGCCACCGGGAAGACCCAAATCACAGGAAATGACACACCCAGTAACAAACTCCCTTCTGAAATAAACCATTCACTTTCTTTAAATTCATTTAGCAAGCTATTTACTTTCTTTAAATTTCTTTCGCAAACCATTCCCTTTCTTTAAATTTCTTTCACAAACCATTCACTTTCTTTAAATTTCTTTCACAAACCATTCACTTTCTTTAAATTTCTTTCACAAACCATTCACTTTCTTTTAATTACTTTCACAAACCATTCACTTTCTTTAAATTTCTTTCGCAAACCATTCACTTTCTTTAAATTTCTTTCGCAAACCATTCACTTTCTTTAAATTTCTTTCACAAACCATTCACTTCTTTTAAATTTTTTTCACAAACCATTCACTTTCTTTAAATTTCTTTCACAAACCATTACCTTTCTTTAAATTTCTTTCACAAACCATTACCTTTCTTTAAATTTCTTTCACAAACCATTCGCTTTCCTAAATTTCTTTCACAAACCATCCACTTTCTTTAAACTTCTTTCACAAACCATCCACTTTCTTTAAACTTTTTTCACAAACCATTACCTTTCTTTCAATTTCTTTCACAAACCATTCACTGTCTTTAAATTTCTTTCACAAACCATCCACTTTCTTTAAACTTCTTTCACAAACCATTCACTTTCTTTAAATTTCTTTTACAAACCATTACCTTTCTTTCAATTTCTTTCACAAACCATCCACTTTCTTTAAATTTCTTTCACAAACCATTCACTTTCTTTAAATTTCTTTCACAAACCATTCCCTTTCTTTAAATTTCATTCACAAACCATTCACTTTCTTTATATTTCTATCACAAACCATTCACTTTCCTTAAATTTCTTTCACAAACCATTCACTTTCTTTCAATTTCTTTCACAAATCATTCCCTTTCTTTAAATTTCATTCACAAACCATTCACTTTCTTTAGATTTCTTTCACAAACCATTCACTTTGCTTAAATTTCTTTCACAAACCATTCACTTTCCTTAAATTTCTTTCACAAACCATCCACTTTCTTTAAATTTACTTCACAAACCATTCCCTTTCTTTCATTTTTTTTCACAAACCATCCACTTTTTAAAAATTTCTTTCGCAAACCACCCACTTTCTTTAAATTTCTTTCACAAATCATTCACTTTCCTTAAATTTCTTTCACAAACCATTCACTTTCTTTAAATTTCTTTCGCACTACACATCCCTCCCGAGAACGTCTCACACTAACAAGACTTTCAAACTCGATCCAAATTGGAAGACTTGAAAGTAGTTGGGAATATTCAGAGGCGATAGAAAAGAAAGTGCATTTTCTTACGCTGTTTCTGCCCTCCCCCTCGCATACTATATTTACCAGCCCGCTGTAATGGCCGCTGCAGTGACGGTTACTCTCACGATATGCGTCAAATTTCTCTTATTTCTTGCGTTTTTAATGGGTGCGTAGCCACTCCTCGGGAGAAACGCAACTCGGTTCTGCAGCTTGGTTCATTACTTCATCGGAGTCCAAGCGTGGCTATCCACCCTCTACACCCCCCTACTCCCTACTCCCCCCCTCCTTCCGCCTCCACCTAGAGACCAGCCAGAGGATCAGAAGGATCGTCACCCTCCCATTACTTCTCTCCCTTAAAACCCCCTCTCCGCT
>BOPN01004626.1:40727-45727 GCA_017312705.2 Penaeus japonicus
CATTAACCCATATATCAAGAGAAAAGCACAAGCCGTCTATGACAGGGATATGTGTGACAGTCGGTGTTTGCCTAATGGACAAGAGCCGGCCGTATCTATTATCCCTCCTGAGTGGCCTTTGTTTACGTTATTGATATTCACATTACGCTTGCTGAGTGTCCTCCTCTCCCAGACTCCCTATCCCCTCCTCCCCCCTCCCCCCCTCATCCTCCTGCCCCCCTAGAGCGCCCGAAGAGTTACGGCTCGCAATATTTTGATACCGGCGCTCAACTGGTTCCCCAAGAAGGAGCAAATAATCTACTTATTAATTCCTTTTCATAACATTCGGATCCTCACAACCCTCCCACCCCCACCCTACCCTACCCCACCCCACCCCCTCATCCTTCCCCTTCCCTCCTATCCCCTTCCCCCTACCCCCTCCCCTCCCCGAAGGATCGAGAAGATATTTACGACACTGCCAGTCTATCATTGGCACCCGGGTGTAGTGGCGCTCACTCGAGGTCTGGCTTTATTTGGGCGGCGCAGGTAGGGTCTGATTTGATAACAGGAGGGGGTAGGGGAAAGGGAGACAAAAAAGGAGGAGGGAGGAAAGAGGGAGAGGGGGGGGGGAGGGGAAGGGAGGAGAAGGAGAGGTGGAGGGGGAGTGGGAGAGAGAGAGGGGGAGTGGGAAAGGGAGAGGAGGGGAAGGGAGAGGGGGGAGTGGGAGAGAGGAGAAGGGAGAGGGGGGAGTGGGAGAGAGGGAGAGGATGGAGTGGGAGAGAGAGAGGGGGAGTAGGAGAGGGAGAGGTGCAGGGGGAGTGGGAGAGGGAGAGGAGGGGAAGGGAGAGAGAGGGAGGGGAAGGGAGGGAGGGAGAGGAGAGAGAGAGGGGGAGAGGGAGAAGGAAGGGGAGGGAGAGGAAGAAGGAGAGAGAGAAAAAAAGGGAAAGTGAGAGGGAGAGGAAAATGAGGAAGAATATACAGAGAGTGGGTAGAGTGAAAGTGAGAGTGAGAATGAGAGTGTGAATGTAAATGTGATATATATATATATATATATATATATATATATATATATATATATATATATATATATATATATATATATATATATACATATATATATACACATATGTGTGTGTGTGTGTGTGTGTGCACACACACACACACACACACACACACACATATATATATATATATATATATATATATATATATATATATGTATATATATATATATATATATATATATATATATGTATATATATATATAAATTGATAGATAGATAGATAGATAGAGAGATAGAGAGAGAGAGAGAGAGAGAGAGAGAGAGAGAGAGAGAGAGAGAGAGAGAGAGAGAGACAAACAAACAAGCAATCAAACAGAAATAGACCCCCCCCCCCAAAAAAAAAAAGACGGAAAATAACATTCAAATTAAATTGATTGAAAATATAGAAGACACATCCTTTTCCCAAACCATCTAGCACTTTGATCTTCGCCCAAAGATAAATAATTGACTCAGCATGAATAAAATCACATGAGAAATAGTCTAATTGACATTTGGATTACGTAATATGACTCGACTTCTCATCAACTCTTGATACTTTGATATAACTTTGATTCACGGAGCAAATTGGCAGGCGATGCAACTTGAAGCAAAATATACCAGACTCGACCATTCATCAGCATCTCCGTGATTGCAACATGGATAATGATGCTCTTAAGAATCACACGATGTTCTGCATCATCTCTCAGTAAATATGGCAAAGACTTTTTCTTTTTTCTTTTTTTTTTGAAACTCTCAAATTGTCATGAATACCCAATCAGACTTCTAAGTTTATTTAGACGTGAAATGATGAAGTCCCAGATTAGTTAGAAGGTTGTACACCCCAATCCTTTTCCCTCCCTCACCCCCACCCCCTCCTCTCCCCCCTTTCCCTCTCATTGCACCCGATCCCCCTTAATATCAAGTCTCTACCCCCCCTCCCCTGTACCCACCTGCTCCCCCTCCCCCCCTCCCCACCCCCCAACCGCACGCTGAGCCGACCTCTGAGCGAATGTTTACTCGATTCGATGATAAGGCCTGAGTTATCACCTTGGCCCCGCCCCCTTTATCGACGGCTAACCAATCAGTCGATTTGCTAATAAACCTGCCACGCCCATCGGACACTGTTGAACCAATCACGGAAAGGAGGAGCGATTTTTCTTATGAGGGGGGGGGGAGGGGGTTAGTGAGAAGGGGAGGGGGGGAGAGGGGATTTGGATACTCTCATCCACCCACTTTATCTGACCTAACCTCTCCCCCTCCTCCCCCCTCCCCCTCCTCCTCCTCCTACCCCCCTACCCAATCCGATTGTTACGGCTGTCCGAACTAGTTAAAACAATTCATCTCTTAGTCCTCATCTCAGGCTAAGAAATGGGGGGGAGGGGGGAGGGGGGAAGGGAGGTGGGGAAGAGGGGAAGATGATGATAGGAAGGAAGGGGAGGTGGAGGAATGAGGAGAGGAAGAGAAGATGGGGAAGGGATGGAGGGGAAGGTGGGGGAGAAGAAGATATAGAGGGAGGGAGGAGAAGGGGGGAAGGGGGGGGGGAAGAAGATAGGGATGAGAGAAAGAGATAGGAAGAAGAGAGCACAGGGAAGAGAAAAAAGAAGCGGCAGAGTGACCTCAGGTAGAAAAGGTCATCTTGTCTCCTGGCCTTCGAAGGGTCGTTGACCTAAGGTCACTGACGACAGATCAAACCAGGTCACAGCGAGCGAGGAAAATATATGAAATATTGTTTATCACTGACGTAACATTGATGATTCTCTAATAATCATTCAAATGATATCAGAGAAAGAGAGAGATAGAGAGAGAGAGAGAGAGAGAGAGAGAGAGAGAGAGAGTGAGAGAGAGAGAGAGAGAGAAATAGAGAGAAAGAGAAATAGAGAGAAAGAGAAAGCAAAAAAGACACAAAAACAGAGAAAAAAAAGAGACAAAAGAAAAAAAAACACACATCCAAGTGATATCAAAAACCCCTAAAGACCTGCCACATCACTTATTAAACAAGTCCCCCCTCCCACGCCCCTCCCCCTCCCACTCAGGACACCCCCCCCCATACACAAAAGAAAACGCAATCACTAATTGCCTCCTTCCGCCCAGACGCAACACGTAAGGGCGAAATGCTATAATTCCGTCAAATATTTCACGCTAACGAAGACTTCTTGTGGCTCCCTCCCCCCGCCCCTTCGCCCCCCCTCCAGGCCCCCTCCAGCCCCCCCCCCAGACATAGGGAGACCATTAGACACCAATCTCATCTTTACTGAACGAGATCCAGATGAACGTTCAATCAATAGACGTGAGGGGAGAGAGGAGAGGGGAGGGGAGAGGGGAGGGGAGAAGGGAGGGGAGGGGAGGGAATTAGTTTGTTTGTTTATGTTGACGGGGGTGGGGGGAGTGGGAGGGGTGGGTGGAGGAGTGTGAGGGGAGGGGGAGGGGTTGAGGGAGGAGTGGGGGAGTGGGAGGGGTGGGCGGGGAGTGGTGAGGGAGGGGTTGGAGTGGGGTTATGGAGGGGGTGGGGGAGGGGTGGGGGAAGGTTATGGAGGGGTGGGGGTGGGGTTATGGAGGGGCGATAGGTTGAGGGGAAGGATAGAGGAGAGATAAAGAGAGAAAATAGGATAGGAAGGAGAGGGAGAGGAGTAAAGAGGAGTTGAGAGAGGAAAGGGGGATAGGAGGGAAGAAGAGGGGAAAGGAGAGGGGGAAAAGAGAATAACAAAAGAAGGGGAAAGGGAAGAGAGACTAGGCGAAACAATGGAAAAAGACGGTAGACCGGAAATAAGAAAATAGAAGAGGGAAAGGAGAGGAGAGAGAGGAGAGAGAGAGGAGACAAGTAGAAAGCAAAGAGGTTAAGGGGGGTAGGGGTGAAGGGGGGGGGGGCGAGGGGGTGTGAGTGATGTCATTTCCAACAGCGTCTTGTTAGAGAACCTAATTCGTACTAGATATAGCTCACCATTCTAACAAGGGAGCTATACTTTACAAGCTCCCCTCCCCCTCCCCTCCTGCCTGTCCTCTCCTCCCCTCCTTCTGCCTGTCCTCTCTCCTCCTCCTCCTCTACCTGTCCTCTCTCCCCCCTCCCCTTCTGCCTGTCCTCTCCTCCCCTCCCCTTTTGCCTGTCCTCTCCTCCCCCTCCCTTCTGCCTGTCCTCTCCCCCCCCTCCTTATGTCTGTCCTCTCCCCCTCCTCCCCTTCTGCCTGTCCTCTCTCTCCCCCTCCTCCTCTACCTGTCCTCTCTCCCCCGTCCCCTTCTGCCTGTCCTCTCCTCCTCCCCTTCTGCCTGTCCTCTCCTCCCCCTCCCTTATGTCTGTCCTCCCCCCCTCCCCTCCTGCCTGTCCTCTCTCCCCCTCCTCCTCTGCCTGTCCTCTCCTCCTCCCCTTCTGCTTGTCCTCTCTCCCCCTCCCCTCCTACCTGTCCTCCCTCCCCCTCCCCTCCTGCCTGTCCTCTCTCCCCCTCCCCTTCTGCCTGTCCTCTCTCCCCCTACCCTCCTTCCTGTCCTCTCTCCCCCTCCCTCCTTCCTGTCCTCTCCCCCTCCTCCTGCTTGTCCTCTCCTCCCCTACCCTCCTACCTGTCCTCCTTCCCCCTCCCTCCACCTTTCCTCCTCTCTCCCCCTCCTCCTCCCCTCCCCCTCCCTGCCTGTCCTATCTCCCCCCTCCTACCCTCCTTCCTGTCCTCCTCCTCCCCCTCCCCCTTTTTGCAACGACCAACCCCCAGAGATGCAATTAGTAGCTTAGAGACATAAAACCTTACCAAGACATCTCAGCCAGTATTGTTTGTCAGTGACTTTCATTGCAATATGATTCTAATGTGTGCAATTGATGAGGTTCGTCAGAACATGTGTCACTTTTGCAATGCAGGTCCGCTGGAAGCCTTCCCTGCAGGAGGTTTTGCAAGGGCTTCGGGAGAGGGTGGGGGGTGGGGGGGAAGGAAGGAGGGACAGAGGGAGGGAGGGAGGGAGGGAGAGAGAGAGAGAGAGAGAGAGAGAGAGAGAGAGAGA
>BOPN01004626.1:50727-53227 GCA_017312705.2 Penaeus japonicus
CTCCCTCCCTCCCATCCACCCTCCCTCCCTCCCTTCCCTCCCTCCCTCCCTCCCTCCCTCCCTCTCCCTCTCCCTCCCTCCCTCCCTCTCCCACCCACCCTCCTTCTCCCTCCCTCTCCCACCCTCCTTCTCCCTCCCTCTCCTCTCCCACCCTCTCCCACCCACCCTCCCTCCCTCTCCCTCCTTCTCCCTCTCTCCCCCTCCCTCTCCCACCCACCCACCCTCCTTCTCCCTCCCTCTCCCACCCACCCACCCTCCTTCTCCCTCCCTCCCTTTCCTCTCCCTCTCCCTCCCTCCCTTCCCTCTCCCACCCACCCTCCTTCTCCCTCCCACCCACCCACCCCCTCCCTGTCCCACCCACCCACCCTCCTTCTCCCTCCCTCTCCCCTCCCTCCTTCTCCCTCTCCCACCCACCCACCCTCCTTCTCCCTCCCTCTCCCCTCCCTCCTTCTCCCTCTCCCACCCACCCACCCTCCTTCTCCCTCCCTCTCCCCTCCCTCCTTCTCCCTCTCCCACCCACCCACCCTCCTTCTCCCTCCCTCCCACCCACCCTCCTTCTCCCTCCCTCTCCCACCCACCCACCCTCCTTCTCCCTCCCTCTCCCCTCCCTCCTTCTCCCTCTCCCACCCACCCACCCTCCTTCTCCCTCCCTCTCCCCTCCCTCCTTCTCCCTCTCCCTCCCAACCACCCTCCCTCCTACCTTTCCCTCCCTCTCCTACCCCCCTTCTCCCTCCTTCTCCCTCCATCAGGTCCTAGCCTCAGTACCATAATCACCATCGTGCCCCAATCCCCACGAGAGAAATAGCAAAATCAATGTGCTAAACATGTTGATTTCATGAGGCGACATAATCCACCGAGCAACATGGTTCTTTCGTTTTTATTTTCTTCCTTTTTTTCTATACTTCTTCTTTTCATTATGCTTCGTCGTCTTCTTTTTTTTTTTTCTTTTTTCTTTTTCTTCTCCTCCTTGTCCTCCTTCTTCTTGCTCTTCCTACTCCCCTTTCGTGATATCTATCTTCCTGTTCCATCTCCTCCTTCTCAATTTTTACCATCTTCATTTTTCTTTCTTCATTTTCTTTAATTTTATCATATCTATTCTTCCTTGGATATCGATATATTTATGTGTTTGTCTTCGTAATTTTGTTTTCTCTATCTCTATCTGTTTATCTTTCTATATGTCTATCTACCAATCTGTCTGTATATATTTTTCTGCTTAATTATCCATCTATCTACTTATCTATCTATTTATCTATGTCTATCTACCTATAGCTATATATCTATTTATCTATCTGTCTATCTAACCATACCTCTATCTTTCTTTTTATCTACTTACCTATCTATCTATCTATCTATATATATGTATCTATTTCTCAATCTATCAATCATTAAATCTATCTAACTATCTATCTATCTATCCATACTTTCCCATCTATCTGTTTATCTATCCATCTGCCACTCATTCTATCTATATCTATCTATCTGAATATATCTATAAATACCTATCAATTACAAAAGAAAAGAAAAAAAAGGAAAAAAGAAGAAAAAGAAAGAAAGAAAAAAAAAAAAGATAACGGCCACCGAAAGAATAAAAATAAAAATAAAAATAAAAATAAAAAAAATAAAAAAAAAGAAGATAACAGCCACGGAAAGGTAAGCGAGAGAGAATAAGGGAAAGAGAATTGAGATAAAGAAGAGAGAGAGAGAGAAAAAAAAAAAAAAACAGGGGAGGATCGCACAGCGGGAACCCATCCGAAAGGGAATCAAATCCTTCATTTTTTTTTTTTTTTTCCCAGGAGTGATTCGTCATTTGTCTCTATGAAATCGTGTCGGTTATTGTGTCTATACCCGAGGAGGTACGTGTCTATATTCACTTATTTATGGTATTTCTTCTTGTTTATAGGTCTTTTTTCTTCCCTTTTTTAGTGTTTTAAGGAAAAATAGGAAAGACAAAACGAGAAAGAATAGAGTTAAAAGGGAAAGGAGTATGTAAAAAACATGATATTATCGAGGAATTGAAAACTTCCGATATGTGGAATCCGATTCTTCCCAGGAGTCTTGTTACCTATAATCCTCCCTTCCTCCCTCCCTTTCTCCCTACCCCTTACCTGCTCCTCCTCCTCCACCCCTCATTCCCTCCTTCCCCCTCCTCTTCTCCCCCCCCCTTTTCTCCTACCCTACCACCCCTCCCTCCCTCCCTCCTTCCCCCTCCTCTTCCCCCCCCCCTTTTCTCCTACCCTCCCCTCCCCTCCCTCCCTCCCTCCTTCCCCCTCCTCTTCTCCCCCCCCTTTTCTCCTACCCTCCCCTCCCCCCTTACCCACCCGCTCTGCCCACTAACTCCCCTACCTTTAACTGAACAACAATGCGATCTAACCGCAAATGGGAGCCGACGGGGGGGGGGGGGGGGGGGGGGGGGGGGGGATCTAACCTACCCTTCTCTTCCCATGGAGATCTTCATTTGTTTTGTGTCCATTTCGGATCCTTTTCTCTTTCTCTCTTTTCT
>BOPN01004626.1:62494-104994 GCA_017312705.2 Penaeus japonicus
ATTAAATTTTCCTTTAAATTTGGTTGATCCTGATTCATAATCTTACTCATCACTAGTAAGATCTATTTATGCATATATTAGACGATGTCTCTTCTCTGTTTACTATTGATATCGGAAACTCCGAGAGTAATTAAGGACGACATAGAACAGACAATCACCCGACACTCGACGAGCAGGTAATTATCTTCCGATCTGAGACATATCCCTCACCTTGCCTGTCATATCAGCAACGAAAAGGAAACTTATTCGCGAAATTACATCTCGTACAATATAAAAAGACCTCAACTCTCCTGTTCATTCACCAGTATCACCCGAACTGTGAACGTGTTCACTATGGCCAAAACCGCTAAATATTGTCCTTACTGCCAGAAAAAGTTAACGGAAAATCACCTCTGTCTGCTTTGCACAGGCTGCAGCCAACACATCCCCTCTGCGAGACTGAGCCACCATCGTCGTCACTGCATTAAAGGTAAGAATTACAACCATATCCGCAGAATTACAACCATATCCACAGAATTATCAGAAAACACCTGTCTGTTATTTATTCTATTTTACAGATGCAAAAAAAATTATGATTGTCTCTTTAACAGGTGGCACAGGGAAGGCGTCCAAAGGTGTTAAGATCCTTCCACAACAATCATCCTTGCAAGGTGGGTAACTTACACTAGAATTTATGCAGTATCCAGTGTCATATGAAATGCCCAAAGTGTAAGTAATATCGCATCGGTTTCATTACACTGTATATTATCCATTACAGGAGATAACAGCGCTGGCCCCTCTCGCTCGACTCCTGCCTCACCGCAACCCGGGCCCTCCCGCCGTCTTTCTCCATTCCCGCAACCCGGCAAACATTTGGAAAACAGTGATGTTGAAAGTAGTAGTGATGAAGAAATGCAACCCTCGCACCCGCACCAAGAAATTACTAGCTCTCGAGCAAATAAAAAAACAGGTGATAGTGATATTGAAATTAATAGTGAGGATGAAAATGGTGATGACGACTTGGAGACCCCTCACATTGCTTTTAGAACGGAACTGTTTCAGGGAGCAGCAGTAAGATTGGGTTTCACCATTCCCGACCAAGATCAAACGTCCCCTCATGGATATTTGCGTAGAAATGAAAATTATTTCAGTGATATTCTTCAAACATATCGTCTTTCTCTCGAACATCCACCTCCCGGTGTAAAGGCATACACAAGTTTTACCATTACTCTGTCTAAGACCGATCTTACCACGGGTGGTGTTAGAGAAATAGTGAAAAACATAACCCTGTGTAGTTACCTCATCACCAGCGACGCCGACTGCAGGAAAACAGTGCGAGGGTGGGCCGAGGAAGCGGAAGCCAAATTGGAAGAATGGCTCACAGAAGAAGGGAGCGGTTTAGACCTGGACGCGATTAACAGCCATGAAATTACAGCAGGTCAGATTCGTGTTCCTCAAGCTATTGGAAATTATATCGCATATCCTAAAGAAGCACGCGGAGGAAACTTCATTTTCAACCCCAGAGGAAATGTTGATTGCGTCATACGCTCTCTGGCAGCTGGAAAACTGCTGGCCACCGGGAAAAAAAAAAAAACCTCGCTAGAGATGTCAACTCACCGGCTAAATGCTCGCAAATAATCCGCTATGACATTCAAAAACTCCCTACCGCATGGGAAAATCTTCGAGAACTGGAGAAAGACAACAATCTTTCACTGCATGTTTATGCTCTCCAGAAATCACCCTTCGCACAGGAAAACAACAAATATTACATATCACAGGTTAGAAAAGGAATCGAAAACGGTCAGAAACGAGACCGACTTCATCTTCATCTTCTGCTACAAAATGAGCATGCCTGTCTCATTACAGACTTTAATAAGTTTGTAAATGCATTTACAAGACGAGGCCGGGACGACCGCGGTTGTTTTTGTCGAACATGTTTTTCTTCATTCCCGCACCAGGCAGCGGCAGAAATTCATATGTCAGGATGTGATGAGGCGGTTAAGATAACATACCCACCTCAAGGCAGCAAGCTCTCATTCAAAAACTTTGGGAAAGCTTATAGTCCCTCACATATTTGTGTATATGATTTTGAAGCTTACATGTTCAAAAACAATTCCGGTGGAAGAGACATAGTGCACCACAAGGCATTTGCTTATGGCTATATCATTATCGACAGAAGAGGTGATATTGTGGATAGTGGCATATATCAAGGTATCGATGCATTTAAAAAAAAAAAAATAAAAAAAATGCGAGTTGTGTCACCAAGATTTTCCCTCGCCACAGCAAAAGCATCGACATCACGACCATACTAAGCCCTATTTTAATTACATAGGGGCATATTGTGCTCGCTGCAACCTCCAGATGAGGAATCACCGTACAACCATGCCTTGTATAGCACATAACCATTCGTATGACCTTGGTCTGGTTCTAAAGGAAATGCAACGCGACATTAACATAAAAATTCTCGTTAAACAAGGACTTCACTATCATACAGTGGAACTGAACAACCTAAAATTCCTGGATAGCCTAGCCTTTATGAACGCAGGTTTAAGTTCGCTCGCCAAGACCCATATAGAAAGCAACAGACCATTACAATACTCAAAACATCTGATACGCCACCTGCCGGACAAAGCTCATCCATTGCTCCTAACAGGGAAAGGTATTTTCCCATATGAGTATTTGGATGATCTGAACAAGCTGAAAGATACATCCCTCCCCGAAATAGAAAAATTTTATAGTTCCCTCACAGGTGAAACAGCTACCGAGGAAGAATACGCTCACGCACTCAAAGTATGGGAAGCTGCAGAGTGTCGAACACTAGGGGATTACCTAACTTGTTATTTAAGAACAGATGTGGGTCTACTAGCCGACGTGTTTATCGGGTGGAGATCTATGCTTGCTGAAAAGTACGAGCTAGATGTGGTTAACTACGTTAGCCTCCCCGGATATGCTTATGATGCATTCTTGAAAATGACAAATGCAGAATTAGAACTTATATCCGACCCTGAATTAGCACGTAAGATACAACAATCAGTAAGAGGAGGTCTTACATCGTGTGTGCGTCCTCTTACAGTGGCTAATAACCCGCTTGTGAACCCCAGCTTTAATGCAGAAAAGGATGTCAGTACATTCATCCTGTATTTGGACTTTAATAGTCTATATGCTACGGTAATGTCCGAGAAATTACCATATGGTAATATTCGGAAATTATCGCACAGTGAAAAGATCAAGTTCACATCAGCGGGTTTAACCAACCATGATGAAAGCGGTAGTGTTGGTCACTGGATAGTAGCCGATCTGAAGGTTCCCCGGAAGTGGCAAGAAAAACTGACGAGCTGCCCCTCCTAATTCACCACATGGAGATAAGAAAACAAGACCTGTCTCCTTACAACAAACATCTCCTAGCCTCGCAAAACAGACGCCTCCAAGGTAAAAACCAAAAGTTGGTAGCCTCTCATCTTCCTCAGAAAAATTACCTCATTACCCTGAAGCATCTACAGCTGTTGATTGAGTTAGGGATTGAGGTAGAGCAAGTGCATGAAGTATATGAATACTCCCAACGTGAATATTTATCGCCCTTCATTCACGAAAACATCAAGGCTCGACGGGAAGCAACTGATAAAGCCCAACAGTTGTGTTTTAAGACGCTCTCCAATAGTGTCTTTGGCAGGTGTTTGATGAACCCTCTCAAGAGGTTAGAAAAAGCTAGCATGGTATGCAAACCAGCGACATTTCTGAAGAAGTTACGAAGTCCTCTTTTCAAAAGACTCATCCCCCTGACCCCGAATCGGGTAATAACAATCTCAAGACTAAATTCCGTTGCGATGGATTACCCGCAATATGTTGGCTTTACGATTTTGGAACTGGCTAAATTTAAGTTATATCACTTTTATTATAAAGTGTTAAAGGCCCACTATGGAGATAAGGTAAAGCTTTGCTATACTGACACTGATAGCTATATCCTCTCCGTGAACACTGATGATATATATGAAGATTTTTAACTTTAGCCAGAATCATCCGCTATACAGCCAATCCTCAAAGGGTCAGCTCGGATTATTGAAGTCTGAGACAGGGGAAATTCCTATCAAAGAAGCTATATGTCTGAAACCAAAGACATATTCTTTGCTCCTGAACAATGACCAATCATCTTCAGGTACAAAGGGAATTTGTCGAGCTGAAAAGAGAAGGCTCAAGCACGATAATTTCCGGCGAATTATTCGTCAGAATGAGGTGCACCACTTCAACCATGTCAGCATCACCAATGTAGGCGGGCAAATGTCAACTACACAAACACGGAAACGTGGGTTGTCGCTGTACGATGATAAACGCTGGTATGTAAATGCCTATGAATCGCTAGCATACGGCCACCCCGATATCATACATCAGAAACCAGAGGAAAGTGAAGAGGAGGAAGAGGATGGGATATTGGGGGATTATGTACCTGATGTAGACCCCGAGGAGGAGGAGGAGGAGGAGGAGGAAGGAGGAGGAGACGAGGGTGAGAAGGTCTAATCAGCTGTGGAGAAAACGAGCATATCTCGTACATAGTCATTTCCCGTCCTCTGAGAATGCCACCGCAACCACCAAAGAGGGGATAATAAACAAAAAACAACAACAACGGTTCCAGAATAAAAAACAAACAACCACCTCGCAAACGCAGGAAGACACATGCGGGAAATCCCTTTATTCTGGAGGAAGCAAGCGACAGCGACAGCGATGTTGAAATTCATGTAAAAAATGTATATTTGATTGTATATTTTATATGTAAATAATGTATTATTTTCTAATATTGCATAACTACTAATAAAAGAGGAACATCCTGAAAGATATACTTCACTTTCATTTCCACCTTTCGCCATGTCACACCTAACTGCTCCATACCCTTGCTTTGGAGGTGATTTACTGAACCTCTTTGCTCACCCGGCAAGAATAATAATTGCAGGTGTTACCAATTCCGGAAAGACATACCTCACTTCCAAAATAGTTGTACATTATCATGAACAATTTGATAATATAATTATATGTGGAAGTGAATCACATCCTCTAGAAAAAGAACCCGCACTTGCAGGCAAGCTTGTTGTTAGTAAAGACATTATAGATCCCATCGAACACAAGACGAATCCGAGTGACCGCATTTTATATATACTGGACGATTGTTTTATAGAAGCGGCCAGCAATGACATAGTGAGCAATGCATTTACAAAGGGACGTCACGAAAACATATCGGTTATACTCCTTGTTCAAAATGTATTTATGAATGGAAAACATAGTCGCAACATATCACTAAACACATCTCATTTCATCTTGTTAAAACAGAGAGACATGGGACAGATCGAATGTTTAGGTAGACAGATATATGGCAAGAGCGAAGCCAAGCGGTTTTTAGAGTTGTATAAAAGGGTTGTCTTTGCAAAGCCACGAAACTATTTACTCATAGATCTTGGGTGTGATACTCCTGAAAAACTTCAGTTTCGCAGTAACATCCTTTGTGAATACTTTCCATATCAGATTGTTTACCAATGGTGATCAACAACAACACAATGCAAGTTCTAAAGGACTTGTATGAGGATTACAAAAAACCCTATGGATTGGGAAGTATACAGTCACTTTTAGATGCTGGTAGAACGGCTCTGGGAAAGAACATTACACGATCAGATGTGGAAAAAGTTTTAGCATCACAACGAACATATACCCTTCACAAACATACTCGTAAAAAAATCTCGCGCCGTCAAACCATGGCCACAAGACCTCGCAAAATCTTAACATGTGATCTGGCAGACATGCGAAACCTAGCAAGACAAAACAATAAAACCTATTTGCTGGTATGCGTAGACGTGTTTAGCGGCTACATGCAAGTACGACCGCTAAAAAATAAAAGCAAGACAGAGGTAGCACAGGCTCTGCAATCGGTGTTGGATACCGAAGATGCTGAAGGTTTATTTCATCTATTCAACAATGCCAGCAGGGAATTTGTGAATAATACAGTAGACACATTACTGCACAAACGAAATATGCAGTGGTACACAACTCACTCGAAAGAAATAAAGGGAAGCATTGCAGAGAGACACGTTAGAACCTTAAAGGAGCGCATCTATAAATATCTGACCTTAAAAAATACACTGAAGTACATTGATGTTCTATCGGATATTGTATCAGCATATAACGCTCGCGCTCATGCGGGTTTGAAAGGTGCTACCCCCTTGCAGGTGCACAGACATTATACACGAGCGCAGTGGCAGCGCCTGTTTCGTCAGATGTATGCTCCTTCCTTAGATGGGACTATAAAAAAAAGAAGATCCACCGTTATCAATCAGAATCTAAAGACAGGGGATACTGTACGCATCGCTGCGCGTTCCCGCAGTGACACGTTTCGCAAGGGTTACGAAATACAAAACACTGAGGAGATTTTCAAAATCAAACGGATTGATCGACGTCAAAACGTAGTCGGCTATTATCTCGAAGATCAGAACGGTGAAGAAATACAAGGTTTATTTTACCGCGAGGAACTTGTTCCTGCGGTTATACCAACTTTTTATCCGTACAAGATCATATCCTCGCGCTGGAACAAATCTAAGAAGAAGAAAGAATATCTTGTTCACTGGATAGGGTATCCAGACAAGTTCAATTCATATATAACAGCTGATGACATGCAACCATAGACCATGACAAAACAATCCCTTACACAGCGCTATGTAGATGTGTTGACGCTAATTTGTTCGCTAAAGCCAAAACACCGCTCTGATTTTATATTACAACTAGATAAAGAGAAAATCAACTGTATTGCTGAAGTGTTTTCAAATTTTTTGAAGAAAAATTTAACAACAGATAGAAACATCATCAAGAAATTAAAGCGATACCGAGAGGCAATTAAATCGGTAACGCTAAAAAAAACTTCTCTCAAAAAAAAGAAAATCCTTTCATCTCGCGTTGGAGGTAATATTCTCTCCGTTCTGCTCCCTCTTGCTGTAAACGCGTTCGCCTCTCTCATCTAATTAGAGAAAATGAAAGAGTAGTGTCTCGTTCCAAAATTCACGGTCGACCGCCATTTAATACCGAGATCACACGCCCACAACAGCGATGATGATGATGGGGGGAAGACAGTAGAACCCCCGTCAATAAGGAATACATCGATCAAAAAGACAGGAAGGCCCGCGGGCGGCGGCGGCGGCGGCGGCGGCGGGGGCGGTGGATGCCGCGTTGGCGGGCGCAGCGCTTGCGCGGGCGGTGAGGAACGAGGAAAATGCCCTAGGAATACCCGCGTTTGTGTAAGAAAAGGAATTTCGCGTTCTTATGCGAGTTCCTTGAGGAAAAAGAAAGCGCAACGCGATATAATTAATGAGACGATGACAATACCTCTTCCCTCTGTGGTTTTACAAAAACTTAGGAAAACGCCTTTAAATAGCGATCACAGTTTATCTGTAAATCCCTCGCTTGAGCACTTGATTGGTATTTTTTTTTAAACTTCGCAGCAGGATTATGCAAAATCTGTTCTAGAACATTACCGACAGCAGTCTTTAATAAGATGGGATAATCTAGGACAGATACAGTCGCCTTTCTCTGGGCTGAATATACTTGATGCAATCAAGTACATGACGTCATCACCGTCGTCCTCGTTTTCACCTAAAGAAAAAGGATTATTAAAGGTGTTACATAATTTTGCTCCAATACCTCTCGAATACGTGCGCAACCCTGCGGCAAAACGGTTTCTCTCGGAAGGTATGCGCAAAGCAGGTGCGAGATCGAAAGACCCAAATTACGTGAAAAGAAAAGCCATACCCACCTTTATGCCTACAAATGAAAAGATCCGTTGGAACCCTTATTAATACTCATATAGACTATATAAATCCGGCGATTCTTTCGATCTATTAGACCATTTTTGACGGTTAGAAGCATTGGAAAGCACAAATATGAGTGAAAACGACGAATTCTACAGTGTGAGGTCTTCGGAATGCAGTAATACCAGCCACTCAAGCGAGAATGTATCATCTCAAGTGCTTACTGGAGAACTTCGAAGAGAGATAGTAAAATTTTATCGCGCTCAGTTTAAACATGATATTATTGTGTCCCTATGGGAAACATATAGAACTTTGCTTGGCAACCAGTCAGAGCAAATTTATCAGCAGGAAGCTGATGAAGCACTTGAGGACTTAACACTTGTTTCCCAAGAAGAAGTAATACGTGCAATTGAAAAATATCGAAAACATGCTTGTATTTACAACCAACAATCGATCGGTTTTGAAATGGGATATCGATTAACTACAAAGCTGCAGAGGTAATTATCTCGAATATGATGTATCGGCAGGCAGCAGATAATTACCGCGCACTTGAGGTACGTCGGGTATGTGGGCGGAGACAGATAATTGACATGACCCAACTCGGGTATAAAGAGAGGCGGAGGAAACAAATGAAGACATTAGGTAATCCACCTCAGCCTCGAATATACAGCAACGATGGCGCAAGAAACATCTACGGACGCGAGCTCAAGTGTTAGACGTCAGCTACAATTCGCTAAAATGGAGGGAGAAGAGGAAAGAAAGTTATCACCGTCGTCTCCCGAAAACTCGCGGCTAAATCATCTGTATCCTCTTGTTTTAAAAGAGGGTAACATTCTTCATTCTAAGTTGAGTAGAGATACAGCTGTTTGTGTCATCGCCAACGCCTGTGGAAAGACTGCTTATGCAACCTCCGGTGTATTGGAGAGAGAATATGCACATGCAGATTTTTATAGAACGAGAAGGCGTTTGTACAACACCGCCAGAGCAATTACACCTGACCGAACAGCGACCGGAATAATTAGTGTGAAACAGGGTGAGCGAGGACCTACTGTAATTTACCTTGTGGCTCATTTTGGCTTGGGCAAAGCTCTACAATATAACGATATTGCCATAAGACAGTTAAAGACAAGCAAGGACAAACATTATGTTGCCGGACTGGCCGGTGACACGCTCGATGATCGCTTGAAAAATATGAGTGTGTGTCTCAATGTTTTGTTTAACAGGCTTGAAGAGCTGAATATTCGAGAGATTATATTCCCTGTTGAAAATGAAGGCGGCAGCTGGTGTCAAGAATATGTTTCTCTCATACAAAGCTTTGCCGTGCGGTGTATGTCTTTGAAAATACGAACAATCTTAATGAATCAAAACCCTCCGCTGAGACCTGACGGTGAAAATGGGCAGCGAAAGCAGTGCGATAATTATGGAATTAGTAGTGGACGATGGTCGCCTGGAAATGAGGAGGGCGTGAACCGAGTGTGCTACGGCGGAGATAATGAACTTTGGTCACCTGAAAATGAAAGAGCGATGAAGCGAATAAGAATGTCGGAAGATAATGAATGACATATATCCCATTGTGTATTAGTATGATATATTCTGTGTATTTTTATCAATAAAACTAATTTTTGTAATCCCTTTATTTTATTATCATCTTTAACTTCCTTATAAAAATGTCGAATTAGCAGTGAAGCTCTCAGTCTGTTTCCTGTCTTCACCATGGAAACTGATAATCAATACATATACATTACAAGCAATGCTTCTAAGGAGGTCTTTCCCCAAAATACCTCCCACGCTTTCGAAAATGTTATTCCACCATTAATGTTGGATTCTTCCTTGGATTATGAGGTGGCTTTAGTAAATTTTTTGTACCCTAAAAATTATTATAGCATTTTAGCAGACGATGATAATTTTGCTATACAGTTTCTCAACATACCTGCTAAAGGTTCGCACACGCTTCAAAGCGGTGTATTTGAAAACGTCGTTAACGTGTGTAATCAAAATCTAAATACACTCCAGCATAATATATTCAAATATGTTCCCAAATTTAATATGCTAGGGAGAACGAAGAGTGCACATTTAATGATAGATCTGATAAACGATGATATTATAAATCAATTTGAGGTGGTGCTCGGAAGGGATGCAGTTAAAAAACATATTCCTAAGGGAAAGTTGTTTACATATGATTGGGATTCAGACCGAATTCGTGTTGAAACAATATTTAGCGATTCAGGAGCGAGCTCAGATGAACGATGTTATCATGAGATTGGCATTCGTTTCTCTCGTCGCATGGCTCATATACTAGGGTTTGACGAAAGGAAAACCTATACTTTTTATGTTTCTAATGCAGGAAGGACTGCTCAAGAAGAATGGTTGCTTATGCAAAATAATGTAAGCATGAGACCACCGAGAAATGATGGAGGGGTTGATTATATCTATATATTTTCAGATATTGTAGCACCCTGTCGATTTGCTGAACGACAGGTTAATATTTTGGATGCTTTTGCCTTGAAAGATTCGAGTACGAAGGGATCTACACCTACACTTTATAAACAGCTCTTAAAGACTATAAATAGTATTGGTGTGCGCATTACCGATCAGAACGGTTATCCAGTAATTTTTAAAGATAACCACAACCGGGCTTCCTCATCAGTGAATTTATTTTGAACTATCATCCGCATGTGCACTGGATGGATGAATGAATGCAATAATTGTAATTTGTCCACTTCGTGGACCATCCTGTTTCCAGACTCATTGAGTTTGTATTTTTTTGTAACAAGGACGGGAGGACCACCAAGTATATACGGACTCGACAGGACTTCAAGACTTTAAAAGAAAGCTCATGTGCAAGCCAATGCACAAGTTCACCCTGTCCTCGGGGGAGGCGTGTACCATCTGCATCCCACGAATGGGACAGGCTCTCCAAGTAGGACAACTCATTCATACGCAGTAACTGTCAGCACTTCAGAGTGTATCATACTGACATAATACTCCAGATACACCTTAAGACCAATAAGAAAAGTTTCATCTTTACTTTAAATGGCATAAGATTTTATAATCTGGTAAAACAGTAATAACTATACAAAAATTTAATATTGAAAATATGGAGTGGATGCTGCAGCATTAGCCAACAACCAGCCAATGATCCCTTGTGTGTGTTCTTTATACACTGATTAGAGTGAAAATGCAATGTTGGAGATTTTCATTACTACAAAGGATAGGTAGTTGTTCTCATTGTCCAGACTCAATATTTGCTGTACATTTCATTACTATCTTGCTTTAGCAAAATAACGCTAATAGACCTATATATAAAAAAAAAAAAAAAAAAAAAACGTAAATAGTGCCTACTTCAAAACAACCCAATTATTAGAAAGAGCCAACAAAGCAGCATAGAAGCATGCATGTATGTTTTCCTGTTTTCCCAAAGATCAAATGAGGCGGATGAATATTGGAAATGACTGAGAAAGGGGATTAATTCTATCCCTTGTTCGAAAATGTCCTGTTGTCCTAGCATGTAACTTAAGTTTGTGGATGCGTTCTGTAGATGCATCTCCGGTTATGCTAAGCACTCCCTTGGGGAAGCATTCATAGAGTGTATCCAAGAGATGAAGCCATTAAGGGCCGTCTTCCAAGAAACAAGGCAAAACGCAAGGTATCAGAGGAAGCTTATATGAATAATGGTTGGTCCAAAGTGGTGCGTGATGACCTGATAAGTTGTCAAACCTCTCGCCGACACCCAGAGACAAGCCTCATCACTAGGACAAATTCGACACCAGTATTCTTAGAAAAGGTATGGCTGACTATATCAGGTCCAATATCCATAGGAATCTTTACGTAATTGATAGTTACAAGGGGTTGTGACTTGTGTTGTTGCCATTACCAAAAGAATGGCAGCCTGTCATTCCTACCTGGTATATTGAGGCCTTACAGGGACTTGTCAGAAACAATTCCATTGCCCTGACTAAAAAGGATGGTGGTGTACTGATCATCCACTTAAATGTTTGTTGAAAAAATATAGGTTCTGCTTTTGGATGCCTCTACTTATGGGAAAACATTGATGAAAAATCCTGAAGGGGAAGCTTCTATTCCACTTGTTTTAATTAAGAGATGCCATGCACCATCACTATTACCCACAATATGTCGGTAAAGTACTGAGGCTGTGCTATGTGGACAAAGTCCTCGCTGTAGTGCTTACAAGGACGGACCTCCAGAACATCTTGTATGGTGGGGTGCACCTTGTTCAGCTTTACGTTCACCAATGAGGAACGAGACGACCAACTTCCGTTCCTTGACACCAGGATATACAGGAGACCAAACGACCCGATATTTTCCGTGTATAGAAAACCAACCAATAAGGACGACTTCATACATTTCTCTGCCAACAATAAAAAAGACAAGGAGCAATCATCCGTTTCTTCTTCTGAGCACTTCTAGGAGTAAATCTAATACATAACACTTTCCAACGTCTCTATTATCCCGAGGTATGCTGTTACACCTAAAGTGCAAGGCAGATGATGGACTGAAGACAAACGACCAGCAGGACAGCCCTCAGAATTAGTCTTCCACATTCGGAGTCGACTGATCTCCCGGAGGCCTCTGTGTGACATACAATCAAGATCGCCTCCACATCAGGAAAAGATCGGCGACCGTCTGAGAAGAGGCTGGTCTAATGGAGGCCCCTTAGCCAGGTGTACAGTATACCTTGCAGCGATTGTGACAAGGTATACATAGGCAAGAAAAGATGTGGTCTCCATGAACAACAAATCGAGTAACACCATGCCGGGCGACATGCCTTTGTCGTTCACGTCGATAACGATAGTCACCCCCAAGTGGTCCTAAGACTGAAAAGGTTTGGCCCCACGACAAAGGAAGATAGTTGACTGTATCAATGCTGCCTCTAACAAATTCCGCACCATGGAGCCTCAAATTATCCAAGATCATCACGTGTCTAATTTCTAATGTGACATGAAACCTAACACATATAGCCCCCTCTGTAGCTCTTCTGTATTATGCCCTGAGGAAGTACAGTATTATAGCGAAAAGACATTCGGCATATTCGTGTGGTTTCTTGCATTTCCCTTCGTTGTTTAATTTTTAATGTGAGCGTACATGCGTGTGCGTGTGTGTGTGTGTGGGGGGGGGGGGTATGAGTGATCTCTTAAGTTGGTTTTCTCCCCCCTTTCCTACCAAGGCTCCTGTCTCTTGGATATCCTACCACTTGCATAAGCCAATGCATGGATGACCTTTCCCTCCGCCCTATACGACTTTGGGAGACGTGCGAAGATACATTCCAAACAGATTATCAATACTCATAATAGCCATATCAAATACGAAAATTTAATGCATACAAATAATTAGGTTGAGTTTGGTTTGTAGCAGTTTTCATTTTGTATTTTGAATCTTTTTTATCAAACTGACTTATACAAATACAATCCCACTTCTTAAGTTGTGAAGATTATATATCGATACATGATATCAAAAGCACAATTATTTTCCATGAATATAAATTCTCACAATGAGGCATCAAATAGAACTCAAGCCAGATCAGGTCATCACCTCAGACAGATAAGTGTTTTGCATAATTTGGATAATATTTAGCAACGACAATAGCTCAATTACCAAGGGCTAAAAAACAATTACTGACCTCTTGTGACCAGACAGTGCTGATGCTAGTCACAGGTACATTCACCGTTTCCCACGATGTCTCATACTCGGTGAGAGTAATCCATTCTGCTTCTAAACTTGTCGTCGTGATTGTATTTGTTAGAGTGTATGTTATCACCTGTTGAATGTAGTAGTAATGCTTTTGGTAAATTATCCTGCGAATAACTTGAACTGCCATGTGGTGTATCTTATTTCATATTACCAGTGATGTAATTCTTGGAACTTACCTCAAGGTTTGTCTGGGTTAGGGTGTACTTAACAGTATCGATTCTTGCGGACATTACGGTCTTCTCCTCTGGCACAATCTAAAATATGGAATGAAGTCCAATAAAATAAGAGCTAGAAAAGCTTTTAAAAGATATAAAAGATTACTCATTGGAAGTAATGAAGTAGAGTAATTTGTTTGAAAATACTAAGAGAAAACAGAAATCAATGAGTAAAATACACGATTTACTTACAATAGTTTCCGTCTTGTAAATTGGCAGTGCAGGTACAGTGATGGTAGACTGTTTTATCACTGTAACAGGGTATTTCAAGGTTTCCGTCACATGGACAAATTCGGTTTTATGAAAACTTTCCCATACTGTCACCAGAGAGTGTACCACTTGTTGTACCTGCCCATTAAGAAGAAAAAAAAGTTTAGATTCTTTGCCATATAAAGTGTATGACGAGCATACGTTTCTGATTTTTCCTTTTATACAACCCATGTGCTATATCTAATGATCTAGTGACGAGTGCGGCAGTAATCAGACAATGGTATGCTTTCGTGCTATTCATCAATTGATTGTCAGCAGCAGTTAGCAATACAAACACATGCATGCATACACAAAAATGAGATGTAAATATCCTGCAACTCTTATGGCCTTGAATCTCGATAACCACTTCTGTACGTCTTACCAGAGCAACCAATGAGTGCTCTATGTATAGTAAGCAGTAAGTAATAAGTTTCCGAGATGCTAGAATGAAATTATTACCATCATTAAATATCAAGTGTAAAACCTAGAACCTAAGAACAATAAGAACACTTACCACTGCTTCTTCCCACACAGGTTTAATGTATAACGGGCAGATAGGCTCGTTCACGTAATTCTGGGGAACATATCCATAAGGGCTTTTTCCATAAGTGTTATGTTCAACAGGTACCAGGTAGGGGTCGATGGAATCTTCAAGGTGGTCCTTTACGTTCGTCACGACCACGTCAACTGCGTCCAGGTTAAATGGGAAAATTGCACTGGATTTTGACAACGCTGCCACCACGGTCACCAACATCAATGTAAGGCCTGCCATGCTGAGGACAAAGGTTTCAGCTTCCAGATACAGTAGTCACAACACAAATATCTACTAATTATACTTTTGTCACCTAGTTGCTACCTTTTCATTACATGTAACAAAAGTGGGTTCTTAGTGAAGAATGGGATGGAGTGTCAGTTGAGGGAAAGAGTGGTCGAGGTAATAGGATGTAAAGTAAAGTCTGACAAAGACAGGTCGGTAGTAACATGAAAGATCTCTTTCTGTGTGAGAGATGGACGTTATTCATGTCTTTCATGTTTTACATATTAATGGGAAAGGAATATATCAATGGAAAAGGAAAAGTCAGTGGAAAAACAAATCTAAGTATCATGAATATATAATGTAATATATAATATATGATATATATATAATATATATAATATATAATATATAATAAATAATAAAATATATAATATATGATGGAGTTTGTTGCTGCTGGACATGGTCCACGATAAAATATTTTAGTTAGATACTACCTTCCCATGTACTTTGGTACTAATGTAAATGTAGCAAACACGTCTGGCATGGAGATAGGTGCTTTGGCAAGGAACAAGAAACCGCTCATAAGCAACCCCGACAGTGCCGTATACTGAATTCCTTGCAGTACATATGAAAAGGAGTATTAGGGTGTAATACGACGTGGTTTCAGCACCGGCACCACAGGACTTTCAATGCCATAGTGGCTCACATAAATGAGGAGGGATATCTACGAGATTGGTAGCAAGCAAAGGAAATCCGAAAGGTAATGGAAGCTGCATATAACAATAGAAAACACTGCGTCACAACACAAATTATCCAAGGTCGTGGCAACGTCGATTATAAAAACGTTAAGTGAACTTTTAGTCCCTGTTTGATATACATTTGACAGCCTCGAGACGCGTATTTCCCACGCTAATCTTGGGTCAAGTGACGAGTTTCCTAACATGAGTTCCACACACCCCAAAGAACACATGTTCTAGTCTGGCTTTCGCTGTGTCAAGTTCTCTCTTGTGCCTCCGCAACATTGTCCCAGCTCCGTAGGAGTTTTGTTTATCGATCACCTCCCGTCTATGAGGTGGACCTCTTGCAGTCAGTAAAAACTACAATATACATAAAGAGGTATTGGGTATATTAATACATCTTGATCACAAAAAAATCAAATCCCTAGCTCTGAGCATTAACTATTGCCTAAATATTCGGGGATCAACTAGTAAAACCCTAATGCAGGATGCACAAAGTGAAATACAGTTGTGATGTATGTTTTCATTCATAAAATCACTCATGGGAATTATCCACAATGAATACTGCCCTTACAAACTGTGGGGACACATCAGGTGTTCGAATATAATTCAATTCTCTATGCCAAGAGATCTAACAGAAACCGACACGGCAAATGCTAATATACACACTTCTGACCTGGAACCTACCACCTCAATGCTAAAGACATCACTAACCTCAATAATTTCAAAACTTGAATAAAAGATTTATGATGATTGTGATAGATTATCAAACATGTAACAACGGTATCTGTATTCTATCTCTATCATGCCTAATTCAATTTCTTTGTGCAATAAACTATGAAAAGAATAACCATTGTAATTTATTGAATAAAGGCTTATTTTGAAACTGAATCTTTAGCGAGTATAAACAGTGAAGGGTGTATACTGCCGCTCGGACAACAGAAAATCTGCAATCCTATGTCTGCAACCAATGCGAGTACATACTTGGGCCTCTTCTCAGGGTACGTCGCAGTAGACAGTTTTGATGAGAAAGATTCGGTAGTTCAAACGGGTTATCCAGCGTCGTTCATCGCGGTTTGCACATCATTGTCTTCTAAATGCTAAAGCCATCCCTCCAGGGGAAAAGGCAAGAGCTCCCCTTTTTTCGCCACGAGGGGTAGGAAACGCCCAGAGATGGCGTTGCCCTGGAGGACCTGCAACTTGCTCCATCCCTGGGAAGGGGCCTAAAAAAAAAAAACCCTGCGAGGCCTTGGTTGAGAGCAGATGGCGGCAGATGGCATAAGATAGCCTCTTGCTCATGATCCCCTAGCTCGGCAGCTGCACTGCTCTCAACATGTGTCCTCCTGACACGTGTTGATTTTTTCTTTGGAAATTTTATTATCTTTAATGGGTTGCGGGCCATGGTTAAATCACGGCCAGGCCAGAGAATGACGGGGATATGGGAGACCTTTCCTTTTGTTTCTGAATAAATAATAAAAACTTTGATCAGAATTCTTTCTTTTATATCTTTTAAGACAGAACCTGTAAAAGACTGGAATAAAAATGCTTGCCTGACTAGGCACGCCTGCTCGGCGATGTCCTGTGTAGGAACTACTTCTTTTCATATATAAACTGACATACACACACACAAATAACACACACTTTACAGGTCTTCCACTGTCTCGCAAGTACATGGGTGCTGATCCCTTATCAGCTGGTGGCAGCCTTCCCCTACACAGGACTTGATTCAGGTTACCACAAGCTTAATCGGAAATTTACTTTGGGGCAAGGGAATATCTCCATGAATCACTACAAGATAACCAGGTACCCGCGCGTTACCAAAACACTGGATACTTTTAATCATTTGTCAGAGGGACAGAAGACAAAGTAATTTATCCCGGACGTCATATCTTAATAGATTTTGTATGAGGGGACCTTGAGCGATTGGTGATACAGCAGCTTTAGGGAAATGATTTACACAAAACACGAGTGCTGTTACAGAGTATTTTGCAAAGTCATGGTTGGCGGCTTCCTTATCGTCGGATCTTCGCAAACGGGTGTGGCGCAAAAGATGTACATTTTTTGATGATCTTCCAGGCGTGTTGCTGACGGCAATGTCAAATAATGAGGTAAATGGGAAGAGACCTAAAACTGGAGTGTATCAATTCTAGAAAAAGTGAACCATGACATGACCCACGAGCATCGAGCTGACGTCCGTCACCACAGGACTTCCAATACCATAGTGGTATGCGTAGATGAGGCGGGACATCTACCAGATTGGAAGGACTGCAAACGCCGCCATTGAAGGATTGCAAACGCCGCCATTGAAGGATTGCAAACGCCGCCATTGAAGGATTGCAAACGCCGCCATTGAAGGATTGCAAACGCCGCCATTGAAGGACTGCAAAAACAGACTATGGACAAAGACTAGTTATGGAAGCTGTATATATCGTGACGAAGGAAAACATGAACACTGCGTCGGGAAGATTCGAATTATCCAAGGTCACTGCAATATCAGTCATGTGGATAATAACCTATAGGTCAAGAACGTCAGGGGAACCATTAGCTTTTGCTTGATATATATATATTATATATATATATTATATATATATATATATATATATATATATATATATATATATTCATTCTGTATTTTCACTTACGTATTTTTCTATTCAGGAAAATACTTGTAAAAGGAGACCGCCTCTGCTGTCCATCAAGAATATCAAACACCCAATAAAATGGGGTTTACGATTCTAAAACTACAAAGGTCACGGGTAAATTTTAGCAATATGAAGAATCCCTATAAAGATTGCATTAAAATGTCGTCAAAACAAGATGATAAAAGAAATGTGCACTCCGCCTCTAAAAGACTACCCAGACAAGTCCTATCGTTTCTATGACTATTTCTATCTCAAGAGATAGATTGGTTCTCAAACTCGAGAAATCGCTTTGAGCACCAACTTCTCCATTCTGAATAGACAGAACCGCGAAAAATCCCCCATTCAAATTTCAAAGAAGCCCTTGAAAATACCGCACAGTTCCACTGTTTTCAGTATATAGTGACACGTGAGGTTCCAGCCGAGTGCAAGAAAAACGAGATGAACGAACAACCAGGTGCCCCTCCACCAAAAATCAAATAGGCTAACCACTTTCCACAGCTTGCGTTCAATCTTATAAAAGCGATGGTAAATAAAATTAAAGAAATTCTATTGTTTCTTCTCTATTTGCAATCAGACCTCTCACCCAGAACTTCCGCCCAACTCTAGCTCACCACTTCACACAAATCAACCTCTAACCTTAAAGGATTCCCTTTTAATCTCTTAAGTCTTTCCTATCTCGTTCCTTTAGCACATCAGACTTCAAGACTTATATTTATCCCCCAACCGCTGAAAATAATGGCACATTATGTTACTTACATTTTCTTTAAAATATAAATAAATAAATAGACCATAAATAATAAGCCATCATAATTCCTGTAACAAACTTCTTGCCATCCTGCACTTAGCCAATACTTCGCACTTTCGTCTATCGCTATTGCCCATTACCACTGCACAATAATCTCCCATCTTATTTTGGGGCAAGAAACAATCGTGCCACACCCTCAGTTTTCTTGATACCTCCGCAGTGTAAGATACGAGGATTATATATGTTTATATATGATAGTAAAACATCAAATTCAAATACAAAGCTTATATGAATCACTCTTCCTAGCAAGGCAATCGCCAGGTCAGGTTGGGTCAACTTCGATGGACAAGTAAGTCACATAGTTTCCTTCCCAAGTACCATGACCCCCTAACCAGCCAAAATACCTTTAACTGCAAAGCCCATTACATTCCAGACTACCTTCCCACATAACCACAGGGGACGGCGGATAGGAAACCCTTCCATACAAGCAGGTTATCTGGGACATACAGAGAGACTAGGGTCAACTACACTACTGCTGACACCTAATTTGTCCGCCTGTTTATACATGTGACAGTGTTAATTACTGTGTCCATTGTGCCGAGTCTCTGAGTCTAGCCGCCGTGGTGAACGGACGTGTTTTTGCCTCTCCACCGCCGCCAAACAGCTCAGCAAACCAGGACACCTCATGGTCCCACACAGTCAGAGGGAAATCTGACCACCCTCCCCAGGTCAACGGGGGCCAGCCAGGAGCTTCCCCAGTGCTTCCTCGAGCAGCTAGCTCAAGCTCTAACACACAGAGTGAAAGGAGACCCTTGGCCCAGGGTATCATGTCTCCTTCCCAGGGTAATGGGACCTCTGCCCGAGGAAACGGGCCTCTTGGCAGCACGGGTCAAACCAAATCATCGCAATTGGAACAGCATGCGCCAATCTCAAGTTTATGCCGAGGGATCTGCAGATGAAGAAAAGCGGCGATGTGGACTTTCATAGCGGTGCTGTGCCTGCAATGGAGCAACAAAAAGCTGTCACAGTGTTGTTGACGATACTATCTTCCGGATCGGTCATCGATACGTTCCAGAAAGTGTTGTTCTGCCTTGACATGGCTGTGGTCAACACCTGTGTGCACAAGGCATTTGGGGGGAAGTTGACGCAGCTGGACTTCAGGTCGGAGCTCACCCGTGGAATGATGCAGGAGTACACAAGAGGGGAAGTAACTGGAGTCAAGGGCATCCAGCCCTGACGGAGCAGCGTTATGCGGTGGCGATATAGGCATTGCAGAAGTGCAGTGTAAGGCGGAAAAGGAAGATCACCAGGAACATGTGCCATGCCTGTAGTCTGGCACTGTGCCCATACGAGTGCTGGAAGCACTCGTATGGGCACATATGAGTATTTGTCCTCCCATGAAAATATATTTCTACTAATCTGAGCATAAAAAGTTATATGGACTTCATATTATTTCAATCATTTACTACATTGCTAAAGCGTATCAAATGCTTTATACATAGCACTCTGCCCATACGAGTGATTTTGGCTGTGGTACATGCAGCTACGAGTTCTGGCGGTTTTCTTCTTCATTTTAAATAACTTGTATATATTTTAAGTTTGATTCAAAATGCTGCATCTAAATTGAAAAAAGTGTGTTCCAATTAATGTTTGATGAAACCCGCTTGAAGACTGGGGTTTACAAAGCTGTAATTTAAGTTTGAGTGAAAAAAAAATCAGTTTTGTTTGCATTCAGGTATGTTTCTCTGATGAATCAATCATGGAAATACTGAGTGATAGGCGAAAATTCGTGAGGACGTCAAAAGAGAAGGACCACCCTGACTGTCAGAAGACTGCAGTCAAGTTCCCTTCCAAAGTCATGGTTTGGTCCATGATATCTGCACAAGGTGCAGGTCGTTTAGAGATCATGGATGGCGCTCTGAATCAAGACGGATACCTTAAAATAATAAATAAATGCCTGGTACCCCAATTTCGTGAATGGTTTCCTGACAATAACGGAATATGCATGCATGACGGGGCCACAGCCAGAAGAGTTTCTAGTCATCTAAAAGATCTTAACATCAAAGTACTTGATTTGCCTGGAAATAGCCCAGATATGAATCATATTGAAGGTTTTTGGAAAGACTTAAAATATGAAGTCAGCAAAATTGAATGTACCAACAGAGTACAGCTCATCCAGCGGTTGATAGAGGTTTGGCACAGAAATCCAGGTATCAGGAACAAAGCACAAGACTACATTAGAAGCATGCCAAGACGTGTTGAAGCAGTTATTAGAGCCAAAGGAGGACCCACAAAATACCGAGATGATATATGTATAAAGGAAAAACAATAAAACATTGTCTAAAAATTTCCTTGACAATAAAAATGTGAATAAATCAGTTGAATAGCCAGAATTGTCTATTCATTTTCCCAGTACTGATAGTTGGTTTTGGCGAAAAACGGTTTTCGGCTTCCCATGAAACTAATAATTTTACTATATTGAGTATAAACAAAATAACAAGGTTATATGGTCTCCATTCTACAATTTCCATCAAAACATTGCTAGTCTGTTACATCGTTTATATGAGAATAGGAAAAACATTAGGCAAAACTCAGAAAACATCCTACAAAAAAAAAAAAAAAAAAAAATGGTTCTTGTGTTGCATTGAGAGGCTGGAAGAGAGCGAGAAAGGTGGTAACATGAGTGTGGGTGGCTCACTCGGAAATAAGCCCCGGCTTGCGGGCCTCGCGCCTTTTACTACACCCCATCTGGCCGGCCGGACAAAGAAAATGCTAACCGCTCCGCAATGGGTTAAGCACGGTTCTGGCCTTCTCAATGGAAACTTTGGAGATCACTACAGAGGCATAATTGGCAGGCATTCAACATGGCTACACTACGTGGATATTCTTGTCGTCGTCCCCAGAAGAAAATGCTTACATCAAACGCTGACGCTGCTGAATGTCGTCCATGATCAAATTTACTTTACCGTGAAGAAAGTCAGGGGCTACCTTTCCTAGACACACTGATCCATCAGGATGGCGACGACCTGCGTTTCTTGTATATAGAAAGCCAACAAATAAATATGATTATATTCATTAATACTCTGCCCAAAACAGTAAAATTGTTAGAAAGAAACCTATAACTACCCCTAAGAGCATTAATGATTTGCAGCCCAGAAGTTCTAAAGGACGAAATTAAATACATTATAGACTCGTATATAAAATATCAATACCCGAGTTTTCTTGCTAAACCTCGGGAAGAAAGCGGCAAGCACAAGTACGGCAAGAAATTATTGTGCCGCACCCTCAGGTCTCTTGGTACTTCCGCAATGCAACATCCGAGACGATCAGCAGGTACTTAAGTACTACCGTGAACATAGCAAACACGCAATACAAGAAAACGCTCACAAGCAATCCGGACAGCTGTATACTGAATTCCCTGTAGTTCTTGTGATAAAGCATATTACGGCGTTAGCCGACGTGGTTTAGACACCAGGATCAGCAAGCATT
This sequence comes from Penaeus japonicus, assembly GCA_017312705.2. Lineage (NCBI taxonomy): Eukaryota > Metazoa > Arthropoda > Malacostraca > Decapoda > Penaeidae > Penaeus > Penaeus japonicus. Next base: position 84,792 of record BOPN01004626.1, read on the forward strand.
GAGCTCACATTCGTCACCACAGGACTTCCAAAGCCATGGTGGCACACGTAGATGAGGTGGGACATCTACCAGATCGGAAACAAGCAAAAATCGTCAATGAAGGATTGTAAAAACAAAGATGTAAAGCTATGAACATCGTGTCTGGAAAATTCAAATTATCCAAGGTCACTGCAGCATCAATTATGCGGATAACAACCTACATGTCAAGAACTTCATCTGAACCTTTGCGAGAACAAAGATGGTACTATAGAGGTGAATTACCCCATCACTGTTACAAAATTTAATACAGGGAATTCCCTTGAATATATATAGGACGTTTGCTGAGAGAGCACTGTTATACTTTACTATCCATCGTGAATATGTAATGAGAAAGGCCCTTGACATGGGGTGTATGTTAAATCACTCTTTGTTGGAGTGTTTGGAGGTTATCCTTTTTCCTACAGTTACTGGCACATGTACGACAGAACACTTGTGGCATCATATTTATATACTGCTGATACAAGACCTCGGAAAAAAGGTTCATTAGGTTCTAGTTGTACATAGACCTAGAATTTATGTCGTAAACCTTTCGATGGCCAGGGATCGCATGGAAGCACTACCAATTGGGTTATGACCTGTGGAGATGTTATCAAGAGAATTAAACTCCTAGGTCAGCAGAGACTTGCAATGTCGAGAGACCTTGCCCTAGAACATGTTCTCAGAAGTACAACAGTGGTGATAAAGAGAAAAATTACCGCGAAAGCGGAAGAGGGACAGGCAGGGGAGGCGGCAGTGGAACAACTCGGCAGTTTATCAACTATTATCTTTTCGTCCCCATCACTATGCGTATCAGTAGAGGATGAAAAAAATGTACTTGCTAGGCAATTATGCTCACTAACTGCGACGAGGGAGTGGGTGGGGGCGACGGAGGAGGGTTGTTTACCCGACCAGCATCAGGATAAGGATAAGACAGATTTGCGGAGCAGTTGCTACACCAGGCTTGTATGCACTGAGGCAAGCCCGCCTGTGTCAGCGTATGTTGACTCGTGAGAGAATGTGCCAACGAGTGTTGCCTCGATCTGAGCTTGGTCCTTAACTAACGCAATGCCCAGCTACGTCAGTAACCACCAGTGAGACAAGTTGTGCCCAGCACATCTCATCGTATATCAACATCCCCCAGCCCATCCCACGCCGCTTCACCCACGCTACATAGAGCAGTAGCCCACAACAGTAATGACTCCTCACCGACGCCCATCACTATGGCAACACTCCAGGCCTTCCTACCCCTCCCTGAATGTAATATGCACAACCTTAAAGCTTGGTTCATTCAGATCGAGATGGCGTTTAAGACGAGGAATATTGTGTCCCCAGAAGACCAATACGTCCACCTAGTACAGCGTGTGCCCCCAGGTCTCATGACTACCGTCATGGACATAATCGAAAATCCGTTAATGAATACTTATACACACCTGAAAGACGCCATCCTTGAACATGCTATGCCGGACGCAAACCTTGCCCTCACCACTCTACTAACGTCGGACATCCTCCATGGCCTGACCCCCTCGCAGTTCCTTCGTCGCTTACGACGGCTTTTAAACGACGCAAAACAGTCACTGAGCGACGACTATATAAAATGCATACTCATCGCCAGGCTACCTCTTCACATCAGACCGGCCGCAGAATGCTCATTTGCCCCTTCCCTGGACGCTCTCGTAAAGAGCCTGGATAAGCTAGTCGCCATCCCGCTGCATCGATCAACCACGACAGCTTCGGTTCGTTTCGCTACCGCCGAAGAATTCTCTGAACAGCTGCGGTCACTGACAAACGCAATGCGGGATATCAAACTCTCCATATCTTCTCCTTCCAACAGAGATGCCTCAATATCTCCCCATCGCCGCCGGAACACACACACCACATTCCCCCCTTCGACACTCCCTGTCACAATCCGCACAACGCCGCCCACGCTCACCATCCCAACATGACCATCGTTGATTCTCGCCCTCTCAGACAAGCACGCGTTTCCTGGTAGACACAGGGGCAGAGGTCAGTTTACTCCCTCCCAGACGCCAAGACAGACGTTCAGAGAGTTCACGTAACCTGCAAGCAGCAAACGGAGTTCTAATTCCCAGTTATGGCGAACGTTCACTGACAGTTTTCAAATAGGAAAAAATAAAATGCACTTCCCCTGGATATTCGTTATTGCGGAAGTGGAGTTCCCTATCCTAGGCGCAGATTTTCTCGAACATTTTGACCTTCTTGTAGACATTAAGAGAGACAAGATCACCATCGCAGGAGAATCAACACGCGTCGCCTCAGTGAACGCCCCAGCGCTGGCCATCAAGCGCCTCCCTGGAACGTCGTGCCCCTATAGGTCCCTCCTGAAGGAATTCCCATCTCTCACCGCCCCTCTTAACAGCAACAAGACACCACATCATTCCATACAACACCATATCCGAACAAAAGAAGCACCTGTTGTTACCCGACCCAGACGTCTGAACCGTGAACGTTACCTTGAAGCTTAGGCCGAATTTGACCACATGGAGAAGCTTGGCTGCATGCGAAAATCCATTAGCACATGGGCATCACCACTCCACATGGTTAAGAAGGACGGAGGATGGAGACCATGTGGGGACTATAGACTCCTAAATGCTCAGACTGTGCCTGACAGATATCCAGTCCCTAACATTCAGGACTTCTCCCAACATCTCGCTGACTGCAACATTTTCTCTCGCATTGACCTGGTTAAAGCATACCATCAAATTCCAGTAGCAATGGAAGATGTACCGAAAACAGCAGTGACTACACCATTCAGCCTGTACGAGTACTTGGTAATGCCCTTCGGCCTGTGCAACGCTGCGCAGTCATTCCAGCGTTTCATGGACGAAGTAACCCAAGGACTCAGCAACACCTTCGTTTACATCGACGACGTCCTCGTAGTGAGTATGGATGCAGACGCACACAAACACCACCTCAAGGACCTGGCATCGTCATCAACCCGGAAAAGTGCGAATTCGGAGTACAGACTTTGACATTCCTCGGACACACCGTCAGTGCGACGGGCATCACCCCCGACACATCGAAGGTCGAAGTCATCAAGAAGTTCCCACGCCCAGCAATGCAGCGCCAGCTACGACGATTTCTTGGCATCATGAACTTCTATAGAAGATTTCTCCCACAGGGTGCACAATTGATGGCACCCCTCCACAATCTACTAACACCGACAAATAAAGGACAGCGCCAGAGGGACATCAAATGGACCGACGCAACTCTCGCGATGGTCGAAAACTGCAAAGCTGCCCTGGCCACAGCCTCCTCCCTCACTCACACAAGCATCATAATCGACGCTTCGGACACGGCCGTCGGGGCCGTCCTGCAGCAGACTGCCCCCTGGGATTCTTCTCAAAGACACTACAACCGAGAGAACGGAAGTACTCGTGTAAGGTAATGTCGAGGGGAAGCCCGAAAAATCACCCGCCGAAGCGGCGGATGGCGGCTTAGGGCCGAAAGGAAGAGGGAGGGGGCCCGTTCACTTCCCCGTGGGGAGACTTATTCGTCCCACACCCCAGGTACAAGTCCCAATTAAGATGGGTCTGGTTACGTGCGTTCGCCACCTCTATTTACAAACGCCCGTGATAAAAGAGAGAACAACCAAGCATCGGATGCGCTTTCACGAATAGTGGTCGCAAACACCACCTGGCAGAATACGCCGATTCGCTGAGGTCGCAGCAGAGCAACGCAAGGACGCCACACTCCAAGGCTTCCGCGATTCCACGTCGCTCCGCCTTCAGCCACTCACACTCGCAGATAACATCATAGTCGAGTGTGATACAACTAAGCCCACCCCACGGCCATACATACCACCATCCCTCAGAAAGAAATTCTTCGACACTTATCATCAGCACCGCGGAATTAATGCCACGCATAGACTCATCACTAGCAAGGTCGTGTGGCCGGGCATTAATTCCGACGTCAGGAAATGGAGCCGTACCTGCCTGCAATACCAGCGATCTAAGGTAACGTGTCACACAAGATCACCTGCTGCTACTTTCCCTCTCCCCAGCAGACGCTTCCAGCACATTCACCTTGTAATGTGATGTCTGTGTTAACCCAGGGGCCCCGTCCCAGTTCAAGTCAAAGGTGAAAACTTATTTCCCTCCCTTGATGCTGGCCAGGGAAACAAGCGCTAAGGGCCTGGCTAACCCCTGTCAATTCAAAACCCCTGAAAGTGGTAGCGTGGGGGAGGGAGTTTGAATCAGTTAAATGGGTGTATTCCAGCGTGACAATCTCTTTCTGATGCTCAGCCTAATAAAACAAAATTCTAAAACTAATTGAAAAAATCCTAGTAAAATATAAAATGGCAAAACATGTGCAGAAGGCACTTAAAATGATTAATGCTGCCGTATACTAAAACTAAAGAAAAGATACTCCCGAGTGGAGTATCTGGCAGAAGGCTTACCAATAAAAACAAAGGCTAGATCAGCAAGTCTGACGCCACTGCTGAAGGCTTAAGAATTGACAAAATCTAAATACAGCAGAAAAGAAAACAACAGTCTGGTGTACTAAAATGAAAAAACAGACTTCCTACCACAAAGTATAAAAAGACTAGGTAAAAGGAATCCAGCCAAGTTCAATAAAAAGGTCTGATTAGATGATTTAATAAAAATGTTCTTTTAGATCATGTCCAGCTCCTAAGCAAAGAATGTCAGGCACTTCAGTACTTAACTCTTATCTTCGTGATCGTATCCCCGTTGTTCACTTCCTTGGCTCGACACAGATAATCCAAAAATGGCGACACAGCCGGTTAACTACTCTGGAGGACTGGGTAAAGGAAACGCCTTCGTTGACTGTCTGACCGTCTCTGCTGTATTGTTTGAAAACATAGTAAACATTGTCTCGGTGATGTCAGAGGCATACATCTTAATATGATAAATGTATAAATATGAATAAAAGATACCATAAAAAGAAGGTACAAATATAAAACAAAACCCTTAAAATCATAAAAGCATAACCTAAAATCTAAAATAAATAAAACGAAGCAAAAATGAAAAGCATAAAAAGTTTCCCCTAAAGTTTAAAATAAAATCAAAGAAAATTTGAAACCATAAAAGTTCATGAAGTATTAAAATACAAAAAATAAAACTTGGTGACAAATAAAACCATTCAATAAGAGGTCTCGTAACAAAAATAAAATAAAAGTAATTACAGAAAACTTCAGTTAAAAGGGAAACTAATCTAAAATGAACAAATAAAATGAAAGATAATAAATTTAAAAAAAGAAACAGGCGACAGGCAACGTCCAGTCCTCCGGCCAGGACAGCCAGAACGGGAGAGCAGAGAGCGCGCCTGCTCGTGGAGAGCGCGAGATGCAGCATCTGGCCACCTTACAACCTGGACATCGTAGGACCACTACCGACGGATCAGTCGTTCCCTTACATCCTTACGATGATAGACCGCTTCACCAGGTGGTCGGAGGCAGTGCCACTGAGGGATATAACAGCAGATTCTGTGGCAAATGCGTTCATATCCACGTGGGTATGTCGTTTTGGAGCCCCCAACACCATCACAACAGACAGAGGCCCCCAGTTCGAGTCTGGCCTTTTCAATCACCTCACCCGCACTCTCGGCTCTCGTCGCATCCGCACTACCGCGTACCACCCACAAGCGAATGGGATGGTAGAGCGTCTCCACCGCCAGCTGAAAGCCCCTCATCAAACCATCAGGGATAGGCTGGGTAGACCACCTTCCTCTCGCACTCCTTAACATCAGGACTTCTTTTAAGCAAGACCTGGAGTGAACGACAGCCGAACTGGTCTACGGCACGACACACTCCCTGCCAGCTGATTTTTTCACGCCACCGCAGGGCTCGGACGACCCCAGAGCTTTCGTCAGAGAGGTAAGGACCCGCATGGAGGCTATACAAGCACGACCTCCCAGAGCAACGCGTAACAGCATCATCTACGTGCCGCGAGACTTGCAGGACTGCTCTCACGTATTGCAGAGGAATGAGACGAAGCCGCCCCTCAGCCACAAGTAAGACGGTCCCTTCAAGGTCATTGCACGCACTGACAAGACCCTCACTATCGACACGCCACGCGGACCATCCACCGTCTCCATCGACAGAGTAAATCCCGCCTACATAGAGCACGCCACACTCTAAGGACCAGCAGGATCCACGACCCTTTTTTTCTCCCTTTAAGTACCACTCCCCTTTTCCCCTACAACTGGCTTTACTTGAATATAGGCTAATATATAAATATATATATACACGCACATGCAAGGAACCCCATACTGTCCACCGGTTATTTCCTTTCAGATATGTCTGAAAGCCACAGGGACTATCGTACTCCGCTCGGCCAGCCCCGCTGCCCTCACTCGGTAGGGAGCTGTGTAGCAGACGGCGATCGCATCCCGACGCACTACCGCATTGGTCAATTAGGAACCACCACCAGCCAATGAGGACAGGTCAAACGGCAGGTCACGAGAGTAAACACGGCGCCCGGGCTTATAAAGACGGGATGTTACAAGAAAAAAGTTAGTAGAATTACTCAATTCACTCAACATCAGTCTCAAGCACTCAATCAGTGATCAGTCACTCAACACCTGAGCTACCAGCACCTCACCTGAGCTACCAGCACCTGCTCCAGCTTACTTGCTCCAGCTGAAGCTATCTAGAAGCCTCCAAGGAAGAAGAAGAATCTACAAGAACTCTTTCAAGGAAGAGTTATAATCTACATTGCTAAGTGGGTAACACTTATAGCAAGAAGAATAATTACCTGGATTACCTGACCTATTCCCAAGTGGGCACCACTTATGCCAAGGAGTTGACATCTTGAAGGAGTTGGCATACTAAAAAGAGATCCCTTCATTGTAAGGGTTTGACACTCGGCTTTCTCGAGCCAAGCACCTCGCTGCTACAAGAGATCCTTGTAGGCACACACCTGTCCCCCCGTCCTTTACCACCACTTTTGGCGTTAGGATAACACCGTTTGTTTCCGAAGGCGAACCCTGCGGTTTACCCGGCGAAGGCCGGGGTCTAAAAGGGGTCCCTTAGTTGGGATACTGGAGGAAACACTCGGAGGTTGCTACCTTGGTTAGGCTTAGGGAACGGCGGCAGGCCACTCTAACACTCCTGCCAACTCTAGCTAGACACCGTCTACATAGCCAACCTGGTTAGGCTCCTCAGAGATAAGAGGAGGTTGTCAGAGATAGGAATTAATCTGACAACACAGGCAGGACTTGTACTTTTTTGCAGTGGTAGGATCGAGCCATGCATTTGGAGCCATGGCTTCGACTACCAAGATCAAAATAAACTTGAATGGAATCCCGACTCTGACCAGAAAGCAGGAATTGAACAGTCTGATGGCATTCACTTTTTAAGAATCATCGATACTAGAAATGGCTACCTTGTTTTGCCTAAGTCTTTGCAAGATGCTGATAAGATCATGTCTCCTGAATTCAGGCAAAAACTCTTGTCTTCAGGTTTTGCCCCCTAGATGCCTCTAGAGACTAAAGCAAAGATGACCATTGTGGTGAAAAAAGTTGACACTTACATCACCAGCCATACTAACGAAGAGATTAAAGATGAATTGACGAAGCAACTGAATACTCAGATCGATGAAGTGTACAAAATGCCACATGGGATAGTTAAGATACGATTCCCAGATATCCAGACAGCCAAAAAGATCAGAGAACAAGGACTGATTCTGTTCAATTACAGCATTAACCCTGCACAGATCGAAGAACAACGATTTACCCGAGTTACCCAATGTATGAACTGCTACGAATATGGTCATGTCAAAGGGAAATGTACCAAGAAGAATTCGGAAAAATGCAGTGAATGTGGTCAGACCGGACATCGGTTCACAGCTTGCAAAAGTACCACAAAAAAATGCCTAAACTGTGAAGGCGAACACAGGACTCTCTGGAAGCTGCCCTATTAGAAGGAAAGAGATCACAAAGGCAGTAGAAAAGCAAGACATTCAAGCCCAGAGAGTCCAGACTACTCAGTGAAGTAGTAAAGAACACTGCAAAGGCTACAGCTAAGGTCGAGAAAACGATCGAAAAGACAGCCAAAGCCACAGCCGAAATTACCAAAACGGCGATTAAAGAAACGCAGCCACCCATCATGCAGCTGCCCAACAACCTGGCTGTCAAGACCCTGATTGCCTTGATGCATGCCCACCTGGCCAACATTGCCCAACCAGGCTGCTTTGCAGAACAGGCAAAGCTAGCCTTGAGACGAAACAACCTTCCCGAAATGGACCTTCCTAACGACGTTAACTCGGCAGGCATCCTGAGGGTTATGCTCCCTACAGACACTCCCAAAGAAACCACAGAAACCCCCGAAGAAGAAATGCCAGAACTGCCAGTTCTTGAAGAAGAAATGCCGCCACTGGAAGAGCCCACTGCACCAGTAACCCAGTATGTGAGGGTGCCATCCCCACACAGGTGCAAGAATGTGAAGAAGGCCAGGGAAGCAAAGGGCAAAGCTGTAGGAGTCATCCTGTACACTGCCGAGAAAAACATTACAAACGGCAATATTGATGATGATGATGTTGCAGAATACATCAAGAATGGCAGGATGAAATACTCCTACAATAATCAGAGGCTGAAATCTGATGAATGTTCCAGTATCATCGATAGGAGAATTAGGGCAGCCTCCCTAAATCTCGTTGGTGTGGTCATCACCTACCTCGACCCTGAGACCTACAGGAAGAGGAATGGCTATGATTAGTCCCAAGAGAAGCATGAAGATGGACCTGCAGCCAAATCTAAGTGAATCATACCATCACAGTAGTTCAGCAGAACGTCCTCAAGTGGACTATGGTTCGTAGGAACGAACTGTCGGGCATGTATAGAGCCCTAAATGCAGATATAGTCCTGATAAACACATCATGGTTTGAAGGACACAGACAGGCTGAAACTGTTCCCCTACTTATGTTATCAGAGGAACAGGACTGGAGAAGCAAGTGATGGCATAGCAATAGCAGTCAGAAGAGAAATCAAACATAAGATTCTCGACGACTTTGATGAAATACTCGCAATCGAGATTGAGACCAGCAGAGGTCCAATAGTAGTGGCTACAATGTATCTGCCTCCAAGAAAGGCAATTGTTCCACTGCAAGACTTATACAGTCTGCTTCGACGAAGATTACCCACATACATAGTGGGAGACCTCAATGCAACCATACAATGCTAAACAATAGAGCAGGCAACCAGGTTGGCAATGCTATTGCTAGAATGGTTGCTGATGGAGATCTAATCCACATGGGACCAGACTTCCCTACTTTCATCACAGGGAACACAACAACCAAACCAGATATTGCACTGTGCAATAACCAAGCCCACCACAACGTGATCATGGAACCGGGCCCTGCAAGCACCAGTGACCACCTGCCCATCATCCTCAAGATATCATCCAACACAATCCTGAAAAGCCTAAACTCTAGCAGATTCAACTTTAGAATGGCTAATTGGGGAGGATTCAAGGATGAGCTCCAGTCCAAGCCTGCAGCCAACTTGAGGACTGCAACATTGGAAGAGATTGACGAGGAAGTCCAAAAGTGGTACAGCGATGTTGAAGCTGCACTTGCTCATCATGTACCCAAGAGCAACCACAGGACTATCCCCCATCCAAGGCTAACAGCTGAAGTAAGACTGCTAAATATACAGTCGAATCACCTGCAGCACTATGCAGGGATTCATGGATGGACAAGACCTGAGAGCAAGATACAGAAGCTTGCAAAGAGAACACTAACCACTGGAGGAGAGCAGCAAATGACAAGTGGGAAGAGCTTGTTAGAAAAGTGGAATGGGACCGAAAAGATCCACAGTCCTTCTGGTCAGGAATAAAGAAACTGATGGGAAGAAGTGAAAGCAGAAGTAGCTACCTCCTCAACGAACAGGATGAGAAGATTCATGAAGAAGAACAAGAAATCCTGTTCAGAAATTACTGGAGAAATTGTTTCCGAATTACTGAAGAAGAAAACTTTGACAGTGATTTCGAGGAGACCATCATAGAGGAAATAGGAAGGCACATCCACCTCCTATATCCAGAAGCTGCTTCTGACTTCACTAGACTGGATCCCACAGATCCACTAATGACCAAGATCAACCCCACAGATGTCAAAAGAACTATTCAGAGTTTCAAGAATAGAACTGCTCCAGGCAAAAGCAGGATCAACAAAATCGTGCAGAATCTTCCAAACAAGATGTTGCTGAGACTGGCAAACATATATAATGCCCCTCTCACTGCTGGCTACTTCCCTGACCACTTCAAGGAAGCAAGAGTCAGGATGATTCCAAAAGCCGGGAAAAATCCAAGAAAAGTGGAGAATTACAGACCAATATCTCTGCTGGAAGTCCCAGGCAAAGTCTTTGAAAAGATATTGAACATAAGATTGCGAAATCACCTGGAGATTAACGATCTGCAAAATCCCAGGCAACATGGCTTCAGACCAGGCAGAGGAACATCAACAGCCATTGCAATCATATATGAAGAAATCGCCAATGCCATGCGCGAAAGGAACTAAGTCAATGTGGTTCTGAGATATGTGGCCAAAGCCTTCGACAAAGTTTGGCACACAGGCCTGAAACTTAAGATCATCAGGCTGAACCTCCCGACGTCCTTGACGAAGCTACTATGCGACTTTGTTGAAAGTCGAAGCGCAAGAATAGTCGTCGGCAATACAGTCGGCGAAGCAATTCCCCTCATGAGTCGAGTTCCACAGGGAAGCTGCCTCTCACCGACACTGTTCACCATATATACAGATCTGCCTGAACCATCACATGGCAGCAATCACTATATGTATGCCGACATCACTCAGATAATCAAGTATTTTAGTGAGACGATCGAGATGATGGCACTCAGAACTGCCAGAGCCATAGAGCCCATCAATCGATACGAAAGACAGTGGAAGATCTCAACCAACATGAGAAAATTCCAAGTCATTCCTGTGGCCAAGTTCAAGACAGCAGATCTGATAGTGGACGAGGAAGCAGTGGACTACTGTGACAAAGGAAAGATACTAGGGCTAACAATTAGCAGAAGAGGAATTGTCCCTCACATAAATGAAAGAGCAACCAAAGCTAAACATCAGCTGAACAAGATCAGAAGGTTCCAGACACTGAGTACTGAAACCAAGCTCTACATTTATAAAGCCCTAGTGCAGCCCATCATGGAAAAGCCGCCAGTGCCTAGCCACACCATTTCCAGAAGGCAGATGAAGCTACAGACTATTCAGAACCAGGCAGGCAAATGGATTCTGAATATTCGCTTTCCTGAAGTAGTCACTGCACGAGAGATCCATGAAAGACTAAGGATCGAGGCGATCAACAAGAGACTCCACCATCAAGCCAGAAGATGATGGACAAGAATCCAAGATGAGGAGCTCTACAATCGCCTCAACGTTCGTCCAGAAGGCACACATGCCTGGTGGCCCAAAAGCCTCAGCAGAATCAATGGCATTGAAGAAGTTGAGGCCATATTCACGGCATCAGGTACAGGAGACCGATGATTACGTAAGGAGGCAACCATGAAGAGAAGACTAAATCAAGAATGAAGAAGTAAACCTCAAGAGGACCTGCAAGTTCAAGAATGAAGATTTTTTAAACACCTTTTAACCCAGATTACAAGCTAACCCACAGGGCTCCACTTCAACGTCAAGCACGGGACATTATGCACTGCAGTGAGAGGTGACGTGCGAGGTCGGCGAAGTGCAGCGTGGGCAGAGCTGAAGAATATTAAAAACCGAAAAAAAAGAAAAAAAATCCTTAAAAAATAGCCTGCTAGGTGTTCTGGTTTCTGGCTGCCTCCCAAGGGGTTGACCCGGGGCTTTGTTCAGCTACTAAGGGCGCACATGCAAGCTATTCTCTGACTTTCTCCTGGTCTTACAACTTATCTTTTCTCCTTTCTCCACCTTTCTCAGCTTTCCTTCTATCACTTTATCTCCTCGCAAATTTCATTTCCACTATCCCTCCAGCTCCCTTCATCACTTCCTCTTCACTTTACACACTTCCATTATTCACTTCAACTTCCTTCTCCTCAAGACCAACTCCAATAAAAAGCTAATACTCTCTTCACTGTACTTAACTTTCTAACTCTCACTTTATCTCCTCCCAAGTTTTTCACTATCTCTCCAGCTCCTTTCACCACTTCTGCTTTCTCACGCTTCAAAAAAAAAAAAAAAAAAAAATATATATATATTTTTGGGTTTTTACTAACAACATAATTGACTAAATAAATTATAAAGAATCCTTATCCTTAACCCCAACCCAAGTTCCAGACCCCTTCCTCCCAACCTTCAACTTAATCACCCTCAAGTCAACAAACAAAAGAAGAACTACAATCAACATGACTTTTCCCTTCCGACCTGGCAGGCCTCCCAGAAGGTTTTGAGTGGACATGACACTTCAATATCTTAACAAGTCGGGGAGTTTCGTCCTCCCACTACTTTAACTACGACTTTCCTTCATTTTCCTGACTTTTTCTTCACCTGAACTCGTCTAACTTAACTGTCCCCTTCCACTTCAGTGGGAGTTCCAGTTTGTTAGTTTGTTAAAAAGTTAGTACGGTCCTGACTTCACGCCGCCAAGCCGTTACACCAAGCAGCCGTGCCTACAAGACATCTAGAAAATATATTTAGTGCAAACAAACTGAAGAAAAACGCCGAGAACTTTCTCTTCATATACTACTAATCCACAGCCCTATTTACCAACGTCCCCACAGATGGTGTGATCCAAGCAGCAAAGAGTCGTCAATCCCATGGATGATGATTCACTTCCTCTACCAAAGTACGACCTTATACGACTCGTGAAGCTGTGCGCGAATTTCGGATCCTTCGAATTTTCAGGAGAGGAATACCGACAAACTAGTTATCTAGCTATGGGTTCTCCATTAAGCGCGGTTCTGGCCTGCCTCTTCATGGAAACTTTGGAGAGAGATTACTAGAGCCATAACTGGCAGGCATTCAACATGGCTACACTACGTAAATGATATCCTTGTCGTCGTCCCCAGGAGAACATGCCTACATCAAGCGCTGATGCTGCTGAACGACGTCCATGATAAGATTCAATTTACTGTGAAAGAAGAAAGTCAGGAGCTACCTTTCCTAGATACACTGATGCATCAGGATAATGACGGCTTGTATTTCTCGTGTATAAAGAGCCAACAAATAATTATTATATTAATTAATAATCTGCCCACAGCAGTAAAATAAAGTCTGGGGTAGCAATAGGTTTCTTTCTAAGGGCATTAAGGATTTACAGCCCAGAATTTCTATAGGACGAAATATATAGACTCGTTTGTAAAATACCAATACCCAAGAGGTTTCCTGCTAAACCTCAAAGCGGCGAACATCATAACTAGGGCAAGACACGATCATGCTGCACTCATTTCTTGATACTTCCGCAGTGTAACATATGAGGATTATAGTGTTTATATAGGATATTAATACACCAAATTAATATACAAAGCTTACATGAATCACACTCTTGCTAGCGATTCAAATGCCAAGTCAGGTTGGGTCAACTTTGATGGACAAGTAATTTTTAATTCCAAGTACCATGACCCTCAAACCAGCTAAAATACCTTTAACGGCCATATCCATTACATTCCAGACTACCTTCCCCGGGGACGGCAGATGGGGAAACCCTTCCATATAAGCAGGTTATCTGGGACATACAGACAGACTGGGATCAACTACGTTACTGCTGATGCCTGAATTCTCCGCCTGTTTATACATGTGATAGTGTTTATTACTGTGATCATTGAGCTGTAGTGTATATTTTTTATTGTGTACCATAACGACAGACTGTTATAGAATAAACCTGAATTGTATATATCCTGTGTCTGGCATCAATACCCATTTCGTGTGGATTATTAGTTCCAACAGACTAAAACACCCATCACATAACACCTCCAAGAGTATCAGCAGGTGCTACCGTGAATATAGCAAACAAGACAAGAAACCACTCACAAGCAACCCTAACAGTGTTGCATACTGCAGTGCTTGCAAAACAGGACGTGGTTTCGACACCAGGATCAGCGAGCATTGAGCGGACTTCCATCACCACAGGACTTCTAACGCCATGGTGGCGCACATAAATGAGGTGGAACATCTACCAGATTGGAAGCAAGCAAAAGTCGTCAACGAGGGATCGCAAAAACAAAGACGTAAAGCTATGAACACAGCTTCTATAAGATTCAAATTATCCAAGGTCGCGGCAGTATCAATTATGCGGATAACCCACAGGTCAAGAAGGTCAGGTGAACCTTCAGCTCTCAGATATATATATATTTGTTCTGTATTTTCACTTACGTATTTTCGAGAAAAGTATTTTAGGACTAAGATGAGCTTGCCTTGTCATGCGCTCAGGTTAAGAGTATAAAAGAGATGGAGATGCTTCTTGCAATGGCGCCAGGTTATAGCATGTATGTTTATCTGTCCTCGCTGGCTAGCAGTCCTCTATTTCCTGATAATAGGGCATCAGCTTTACAAAATAGTATCCGCCCATTAGATTTTAGTGAGCACCTAGACTTCGAGGTGGTACTAGTGAATCTGCTCTATCCACGGGAATTTTACACCATATTAAGGGATGGGCCGACGTTTGGTATTCAGATACATGGAATAGTCATTGAGGAAGATGGATTGCCATCATATCAACTCCTATGAACTCATTTGTCCAGGCAAAATTATCTCCCGGAGAATACTACAGGATACTTATTTTCCAGCATCATGAGAGCCAACTTTATCCTTATTTGCTCTAGCCTACCTTCAAGCATATATCTGTAGCATTTCCATCTTATAACTGTAAATACTTGATGTTATAAGAATACTAATAAAAAATCCAAAATCAATTTCCCTGATGTACTTCATGCCCATTCTTACTGTCTAGACTATCAAGACAAAGGATGGTGATACATGCGGCATTGATACATTGAACTTGCAACATCACCGTAGAGCCATGAACTATCGAAGATCGTTACCCGTCTAATCACTGATGTGATCTGGTATCTAACAAACAGCCTACTGTACCTCTTGTTTATCATGCATGCCATGTGGAAGCAATAGAGTCAAAATACCTTCAGCACATTAGTGGGCAAATTTCCAGTTCCGTTCAGCCATCTCGCAATCTCGCAATTTTTGTCTGCTATGGTTTTCCATTGCAAGTGACTTTCTGGAATCGTTAAAATCCCGATAACAGGGAAGGTATGAAGTACATCAGGGAAATTATGAGGTAAAACAGGCTTAAATGCAATAAATGTGAATTAAAACCACAAAAAACATTTAAAATCGTCTGTCTCCGACATTAATATCTACGAGCCAAAGCGCCAATTTTTAATCAAAAAATCTAAGGGAACACTTTCAACATAGCCTGTGGTACCCTATTACAAACCGCCACTTAAAACCCCCTTGTCAGGAGGACCCAGCCCTATTACCACTGCCTCCTGGACCCCCAGGGGAGTGGACCTCAAATAATGTTAGACATTGCCTCACTGTTAATACGTTTGTTTCAGCATGTAATTTGCTGTCAGAAAACCACATACCTTCGTACAAGGAAAAAGTGATACTGCACCTTTCTCCGGTTCCGGCGATTCCGTCTCGATTGCTTCCATCAAAAATGAAGAATGTCAACACTTGGGCCAACTGGTGGGCTCTGGTATTACACCGAGACGGATAATGATGTCCCTTTTTTCCATTCGTCAAAATATTGATCGAAGAATGGCCTATTAATAATCGACAAAAAAGGAAAACAAAACTATTCTCACCGGCGCGCCTCGAGGAACGACGGCCGAGAAACTGGCAAATCGCCCGGTAGCGAATACGCACATCCACAGTAGAATTTTTTTTTTTTTTTAATTCGTGTAACAAATGTTAAAGGTTTCAATTTCTTGAAATAAGATGGACGAAATATATATCGCGAAAGGAAAGACTTCCGACTGTAATTAATAGTTTTTTTCAGTTGCCTAGTAATACAAACTAGTCGACATAACGCAGAAATGAGTTACGTGGTTAGTGTAAGCTTAACATCGCACTGTGAACATCGTGAGCAACTTAAAAAAAAATGTATTGCTGATGCATCAATCATCATGAATAACTTATTTATTAGCACGTTTGAGAGGAAATGCTCTGAATGAAAATTGTATAGTTTTCGTTCTATAGAGTAGATGTATTATTTTTCTTATTGCTGTTCAAAAAAACAATTAAAAAGTCACTCAAGCACTATAATGCCACCAGCATACCACAATGCCCTGCTACCCAGTTATGCCTATTTCACCTCGCAATTTCCCTGGTCTCTTTCGCGCCCTCCCCTACTGTTGGGACCAAGATTGCTTGCGGGTTCTGGGGTTCGAACCGCGGGTCATACGTACTATATCTGAATAGTAGAGATAAGGAGAACACATTGATAACAATATCGTGGTATTTAGCGACGCGGCTCTTCTGAATATTTACCGCCATGACACCGCGGGAAGATGTCAACAAACCTCCAAATGGATCACTGATTATCACGCCGGAACGCTTCCATGAACCGTCTGTTAAAACTGACGCACCCCGAAATTCCGTCTTTATCATGTGTAGTTTAATTTCATCTTACTTATCATCTTGCTATAGAACGAAAATAACGATTCCTTAAAAGTATTCACAGAGACGACTCGTTTAACCAGAGGCAGACCTCACAACTGTAAAACATACGACAAAACTACCAAAATAAAAGACTTTGATCGCAATTAACATCCCATTAATCGAAATACAGTGATCATAAACTACGTACTCTTTATGTCAACTTCAATACACAACGGACGCAGTCGATTCGTTTTGGGTTTCCACAGCAAGCACCCACTGACCACCAATCCGTGACGAAGCGACTGCCACACTGATTAGTCTTCGGATTGGTCGTGGATCTGGCCGGTGCTCGCGTTCGCCCGCTAACCGGTAGCCTTTCCGAACTAGCTGTTTGATAGGTACGTATGTCTCACTTTGTTTTCGACTTAGTAACATTGTCGTTTTAACTCGAAGGCTTGAATCTTGCTTATAACAAAGTGGATAGAATATTTAGGGTTGTTAGCTATACGATCCGTTTTATATAGTCTTCGGTTAGCAAATGAAATTCTACTTAAAGAATGTAATATTAATACTACTGTAAATCGCTTGACTATTCAACTATCTATTGCCTATTTGATGGTTCGGCTGTTCTTCCTGGAAAGACCGAGCGTGAGATATTTCCCCGGCCTATAATCATAATATTTTTATATTTATTTTGCCTGTAAATTCATTCGTAAACAGAAGACCAGAGTTGTACATTTCTGTTGTATATATGTTTTGATAAATTTATTTTGCTCTACATTTGCCTTCAGCCAACTTATAGGAGCTGTAATATCCAAAATTCCAACCACCTATGAATTTGTCACGTGTGCGTATATGTAGATATATATATGTGTGTATACATACACATACACATACACACACACACACACACGTGTGTGTATGTATATATATATATATATATATATATATATATATATATATATATATATATATATATGTATGTATGTATATATATATTCATATGCATATGCATATATATAATATGTATGGATACACACACACACAAACATATATGTGTGTGTGTGTGTGCGTGTATAGATATATATAGATATAAGTATGCAAATATATATATATATATATATATATATATATATATATATATATATATATATTTATTTATCTATGTGTGTGTGCGCGCGTTAACGTTTAAAAAGTGAAATAAAAATAGTAATCTAAATGAACACCGTCTTATTTTCCTTTTATTATAAACTCCTTTCACTGTTATATAATTTACAATAAGTTATGAAAAAAAACGATGATTTCAGTTCAGTCCAGGACCGAAGAAGCTATGTGCCCTCGACCTCATGTGAAATGGTCCAGCCTATTTCATGCTTGGTCCAACCTATTCCATGCTTGGTCCAGCTTATTTCATGCTTGGTCCAGTCTATTCCATGCTTGGTCCAGCTTATTCCATGCTTGGTCCAGCTTATTTCATGCTTGGTCCAGCTTATTTCATGCTTGGTCCAGCTTATTTCATGCTTGGTCCAGCCTATTTCATGCTGTCCTCTGGGATTACTGTAGCTGAAAAGCCTCGTGGTTGCCGATTCGCCTCTCGGCTTTCCAAGGGAGAAGAGACAGGCATAAACACCTCTCCAGACCGGCAGCATTGCGCAAGAGGGAAAGGGGCGTCAGCATTGCACTAGAGGGAAAGGGGCGTCAGCATTGCACAAGAGGGAAAGGGGCGTCAGCATTGCACAAGAGGGAAAGGGGCGTCAGCATTGCACTAGAGGGAAAGGGGCGTCAGCATTGCACAAGAGGGAAAGGGGCGTCAGCATTGCACTAGAGGGAAAGGGGCGTCAGCATTGCACTAGAGGGAAAGGGGCGTCAGCATTGCACTAGAGGGAAAGGGGCGTCAGCATTGCACAAGAGGGAAAGGGGCGTCGGAGGAAATGTATGTTGCCACTCCATGAGGTATTGTTGCTGTGTGGCGTCTTGCTTGCATCATCATTCGTCATGGACGATGGTGTTCTCCCAGTCTTGACCTGCATAGCATCACTTCAGCACTTCATCATTTTCAAGAAGAAGAAGAAGAAGAAAAAAAAATCTCTGATATGAGGGTCATGGTCACTCGTGGTCGTCGTCCACCTGAAACTCTCTCCGCTGGGTGTACGGCGTGTGGGCGGGTTGCTGTGGGCGGCGCACGAGGCGAGAAAGGCCTTAGGTACGCATGTTCAGAACTAGCATGCACACACATACATCTAAACACACACACACACGCGCGCGCGCGCGCGCGCGCAAACACACACACACAAACACATACACACACACACAGATATATATGTATATATATATGTCTATATATATATATATATATATATATATATATATATATATATATATATATGTATGTATGTATGTATATATACACACACACACACACACACACACACACACACACACACATATATATATATATATATATATATATATATATATATATATATATGTATGTGTGTGTGTGTGTGTGTGTGTGTGTGTGTGTGTGTGTGTGTGTGTGTGTATGTGTGTGTGTGTGTGCGTGTGTGTGTGTGTGTGTGTGTGTGTGTGTGTGTGTGTCTGTATGTCTGTGTGTGTATGTATATATGTACATATATACATATATATACATATATATGTGTATATATTTATGTATACACACACACACACACACACACACACACACACACACACACACATATATATATATATATATATATATATATATATATATATATATATATGTGTGTGTGTGTGTGTGTGTATATATGTATATATGTATATATATATGTATGTATATATATATATATATATATATATATATATATATATATATATATATATATATACATATATATATATATATATATATATATATATAATATATATATATATATATATATATATATGTATGTATGTATATATATGTATATATATATATATATATATATATATATATATATTATGAACCATCTATCATTTTCATCACTGATAAACATACCGTGTGTTAATTAATGTTAAGCAACTTCTATACATCCGAGTTTCAACGGAATTTAATTTAGTCACCCAATGAAATACAATCTCGATGAAAGAAAACTAATTTAGGGGGGTGACTCATTTGTAATCTCGAGGACATACTATTTTTCTGCCTTCTTCCTATTTATTTCAAATTGTGCGACTTTGAATGGCTCCATGAATGCTACAATTCTCATGAATTTATAGATATTCACCAAAGGGAATAGGTATTCATGTAAGTTTAGTTTCATTGAAGAAGTTTTCACTCCAAAAGAAACTATAATTGAAATGAACTTAGGCAAACCCTGTCATATATGAAATACTGATGATCATGATGATAGTAATGATAATCATAATGAATATTATGATTATCATTACTATCGTTATTATCATCATTAGTATTATTATCATTTTCTATATTATCATTGTTATCATCATCTTTATGATCATAATGAAAATATCATAACTTTTATGAATGCTAATCATGATAATGATAATAATGATTATGATGATAACAATGACATTGGCAAAAGTAATTATAATAATCATAATGATATTCATAATAATAATGATAATATTGTTCATTATGATACTGAATATTATAATGATAGTGATAATAATGGCAG
>BOPN01004627.1:0-5000 GCA_017312705.2 Penaeus japonicus
ATGTATTAAATCCTGGCTCCGGGGCAGCAAGCCTCTCACCGAGGGGCACTCGAGGCAGTAGTGGTGGAGGCTGTTAGCGTTGGGACGGTCACACAGCTTGCAGGTGGAGTAGTGGAGTACGTCTCCCGCCTTGGAGACCTGCCACGGTGGCCTGTACCCCAGTCGAAGCCGGGCAGACACAATATTGTGTCTGCGAACCATGAGTCCGTGTCGGCGGTACCTCGGAGGAGTGAGACGGAAGTGGTCGTAATGTTGTATTGATACGCTCTGGGCGCGCTCAGCATCCATGCGGTGGAGAGTAGGGAGAAGAGCGGCAGAGTGTATGATCCACTTATAGCAGGGAAGGGAGGGCGTGGCACCAGAAAGAGACACCTCATTAACATTTTGTACAACAATAACCCCTAATTATAAATATTTCATAAATTCCACACAATACTAAATGTCCAAAATTTAAAAAAGAGAAAAAACACGATAACTTCAAAAGAGAAAACAAAATAATAATAAAGATTAACGAACAACAAGAAGGAATGAGAGAGAAGGGGACGGAGGCATAGGCAAAGAGAGAGACAGAGGCAGAGGCAGAAAGAGACAGAGGCAGAGGCAGAGAGAGAGAGAGAATCAGAGAGAGACAGAGGCAGAGGCAGAGACAGAGAGAGGCAGAGGTAGAGAAAGACAGAGGCAGAGGCAGAGAGAGACAGAGGCAAAGGCAGAGAGAGAGAAAGAAGCAGAAAGAGACAGAGGCAGAGACAAAGGCATAGAGAGAAAGAGACAGAGGCGGAGACAAAGGCATAGAGAGAAAGAGACAGAGGCAGAGAGAGGCAGAGACAGGAGCAAAGGCAGAGAGAGAGAGAGAAGCAAAGAGAGACAGAGGCAGAGGCAGAGAGAGACAGAGGCAAAGGCAGAGAGAGAGAAAGAAGCAGAGAGAGACCGAGGCAGAGGCAGAAACAGAGAGAGGCAGAGGCAGAGAAAGACAGAGGCAGAGCCAAAGGCAGAGAGAGAGAAAGAAGCAGAGAGAGACAGAGGCAGAGGCAAAGGCATAGAGAGAAAGAGACAGATGCAGAGTGAGGCAGAGACAGAGGCAAAGGCAGAGAGAGAGAAAGAAGCAGAGAGAGACAGAGGCAGAGGCAAAGAGAGACAGAGGCGAAGGTATAGAGAGACAGAGACAGAGGCAGAGAGAGACAGAGAAAGAGGAAGAGGTAGAAGCAGAGACAGAGACAGAGGCAGAGACAAACACAGGCAAAGGCAGAGATAGACAGAGACAGAGGAAGAGAGACAGGCAGAGAGAGAGAAAGGCAGAGGCAGAGAGAGACAGAGGCAGAGGAAGAGAGAGACAGAGGCAAAGGCAAAGAGAGACAGAGGAAGAGGCAGAGAGAGACAGGCAGAGAGAGAGAAAGAAGCAGAGAGAGGCAGATGAAGAGAGAGACAGAGAAAGAGGCAGAGAGAGACAGGCAGAGAGAGAGAAAGAAGCAGAGAGAGACAGAGGCAAAGGCAGAGAGAGAGAAAGAAGCAGAGAGAGACAGAGGCAGAGGCAGAGAGAGACAGAGACAGGGGAAGAGGCAGAAGCCGAGACAGAGGCAGAGAGAGACAGAGGCAGAGGCAAAGGCAGAGAGAGACAGAGGAAGAGAGAGACAGAGGCAAAGGCAGAGAGAGACAGAGGAAGAGAGAGACAGAGGCAAAGGCAGAGAGAAACAGAGGAAGAGGCAGAGAGAGACAGAGAAAGAGGCAGAGAGAGACAGAGGCAGAGGAAGAGAGACAGGCAAAGAGAGAGAAGTGTAGAGGCAGAGAGAGACAGAGGCAAAGGCAGAGAGAGAGAGAGGAAGAGGCAGAGAGAGACAGAAGCAAAGAGAGGCAGAGGCAGAGAGAGACAGAGGCAGGGGCAGAGAGAAGGAGAGGGAGAGGCAGAGACAGAGGCAGGGGCAGAGAGTAGCAGAGGTAGAAAGAGACAGAGAAAGGCAGAGGTAGAGAGAGACAGAGGTAGAGGCAGAGGCAGAGAGAGACAGGAGCAAAGGCAGAGAGTCAGAGACAGAGGAAGAGAGAGACAGAGGCAGAGAGAGGCAGAAGCAGAGAGAGACAGAGGCAGATGGAGAGGCAGAAGCAGAAAGAGACAAAGGTAGAGAAAGTGAGAGACAGAAGCAAAGGCAGAGAGAGAGAAAGAAGCAGAGAGAGACAGAGGCAGAGGCAGAGAGGAAGAGCCAAAGAGAGAAAGAGACAGAGGAAGAGGAAGAGAGACAGAAGCAGAGAGAGACAAAGGCAGAGGCAGAGAGAGACCAATGCAGAGGAAGAGAGAGACAAAGGCAGAAGCAGAGAGAGGAAGAGGCAGAGAGAGAGAGAGAGACAGGCAGAGGCAGAGGGAGACAGAGACAGGCAGAGGGAGACAGAAGCAGAGGCAGAGAGAGACAAAGGCAGAAGCAGAGACAGACAGAGGCAGAGAGAGAGAGACAGAAAGAGACAGAGAGAGGAAGAGGTACAGAGAGGCATAGGCATAGGCAGAGGCAGAGAGAGACAGGGGCAAAGGCAGAGAGAGACAGAGAAAGAGGCAGAGGCAGAGAGAGAAAGAGACAGAGGCAGAGAGAGAGAAAGAGGCAGAGAGAGACAGAGGAAGAGGCAGAGGCAGAGAGAGAGAAAGAGGCAGAGAGAGACAGAGAAAGAGGCAGAGAGAGACAAAGGCAGAGGAAGAGAGAGACAGAAGCAGAGGCAGAGAGAGACAGGGGCAAAGGCAGAGAGAAGCAGAGGCAGAGAGAGAAAGAGACAGAGGCAGAGAGACAGACAGAGGAAGAGGCAGAGAGAGGCAGAGAAAGAGGCAAAGGCAGAGACTGACAAAGGCAGAGGAAGAGAGAGACAGAGGCAGAAGCAGAGAGAGACATAATAAATTCCACACACTACTAAATGTCCAATCAAAATTTAAAAAAAGAAGAAGAAAAAACATGATACCTCCAAAAGAGAAAAGAAAATCACAATAAGGATTAATGAACAACAACAAGAAATGAGAGAGAGGGGACAGAGACAGAGGCAGAGGCAGAGGCAGAAAGAGGCAGAGGCAGAGAAAGACAAAGGCAGAGGCAGAGACAGAGAGACAGAGACAGAGAGGCAAAGGCAGAGGCAGAGACAGAGAGACAGAGACAGAGAGGCAAAGGCAGAGGCAGAGATAGACAGGCAGAGGCATGAGCCTATGCTCACTCAAGTCGTTTCCTAACTTCACTTCACTATGCAAGCTTGTTACGTTATGTTGTCACTGTCCCCTCATTTCGCTTAAGCAATCACCTTTGCTTTAATTACTTTCTCACACATAATGTTTTTCTATACTCACAGCCAACTTGTACTTACTGTATCTATTGTACTCTTGTATTTTTCCTGTTATATGTATGTTTTTGGAGCCACCTCTTAGGGCCCACCTGTTCACTGCAGTCATCCAATTTATGTTGTCATGAGGCCAGTCTTAGTGCCTACTCTTTCTCTGCAGTTACGCTTTATTGAATCGTTTCTTGTATCATACACGTTACATGCTAACTGGGGCCACTGATTAGTGCCCATTGGTGCCGCTGGGTTGAATGTCACAGCTACCTGCGAAGTCTGGTGCAGATAGCCTCCAATGACCAGGAGCCCATTTGTAGACAGAAAAAGAGGCAGAGAGAGACAGAGGTAGAGAGAGAGGGGGGAGACAGAGGCTGAGAGAGAGAGAGAGAGAGAGAGACAGAGGCTGTGAGAGAGAGAGAGAGACAGAGGTAGAGAACGAAAGAGAGAGAGAGGTAGAGACAGAGGCAGATAGAGAGAGAGAGACAGACACACAGAGAGAGGCAGAGGCAGAGAGAGAGAGACAGGGGCAGAGGCAGAGAGAGAGAGAGAGAGACTGAGGCAGAGAGAGAAAGATAGAGATAGAGGCACAGAGAGAGAGAGGCAGAGGCACAGAGAGAGAGAGAGAAACAGAGGCAGAGGGTATGGCAGAGAGAGAGAGAGAGAGAGAGAGAGAGACAGAGAGAGACAGAGAGAGAGACAGACAGAGAGAGAGAGAGAGAGACAGACAGAGAGACAGAGGCAGAGAGAGAGAGAGAGAGACAGAGGCAGAGAGAGAAAGAGAGACAGAGGCAGAGAGAGAGAGAGGCAGAGGTAAAGAGAGAGAGAGACAGAGGCAGAGAGAGAGAGAGGGAGACAGAGGCAGAGAGAGCAAGAGAGACAGAGGCAGAGAGAGAGAGAGGCAGAGGTAAAAGAGAGAGAGAGACAGAGGCAGAGAGAGAGAGGGAGACAGAGAGAGAGAGAGAGAGAGAGACAGACAGAGGCAGAGAGAGACAGACAGACAGACAGAGGCAGAGAGAGAGAGAGACAGAGGCAAAGAGAGAAAGAGACAGAGGCAGAGAGAGAAAGAGAGACAGAGGCAGAGAGAGAGAGAGAGAGGCAGAGGTAAAGAGAGAGAGAGAGACAGAGGGTGAGGCAGAGTGAGAGAGAGACATTTTTTTGACTTTGACGAGTTTATTGAGACAAGTGATTACGTACATCTCAAAAGGATGAGGTAACATAGGTTATCCTCACCCCAATCTTAGTCCCTCTTTGGGCTCACATATATTTAACAAAACCTTACAGCTATGTCAACATGTTGAAATATATACAGAGCAAAAGACGGGTCAATCACAAGCATACACAATTAAATGTTTACATATCAGGAGAACGATATAACAGTATGGATTATCACCCTCAGCATGCAAGGTCCTCTCCTAAGGTCACATGATTACATACTTGAAATATGTGGCGCACATATATGTTAATGATATATATGTATGCTTCCGGAGGAAAGAATTTACAGGAGAGACAGAGGCTGAGAGAGTGAGAGAGAAAGACAGAGGCAGAGAGAGAGAGAGAGAGAGGTTGAGGCAGAGAGAGAGAGAGAGAGGCAGAGAGAAAGACAGAGAGACAGAGGCAAAGAGACAGAGAGACAGAAGCAGAGGCAGAGGCACAGAGAGAGAATGAGAGACAGAGGCAGAGGCATAGAGAGAGAGAGGCAGAGGCAG
>BOPN01004627.1:15000-17500 GCA_017312705.2 Penaeus japonicus
TATAGGCCAAAGTGGCATAAACGTAGTAATCATGTCAACCTTGTAGACATGATTCTGGATAATGACTCGAGCCCCTGGAGTTGCAGGTAGGGAAAGGGGTAGGGGGAGGGGGGGACAGGGGGGCCGTTGATGACTTAGTAGCCCGCTTGTCTCGCCTCATTAGTACATAGATATCAATCTAGTTGGTGTTTGTAATTAATTAGCAGCGACACGGCTAGACCAACCGTCCTGGAGAGGCGCTCTGTCTTGCAAGGGATCTGTCAGAGTTTTAATTAGAGGAGGGAATTAAGATGAAAATATAGTAGGCCTGTTGCGACTTCCTTAATTCTATTTTATGGTCTTGGCACTAATTTCGCTAGTGGTCCCGAGGGAGCGCTTCTCCCTCCCGGTGACTCACTCGCGCCGCCCTTACGCCCGCCCGCGCGCTCTGACGCCGCCCACGCCCCCCTCCTCTGTCGCTCTGTCGCTCTCAATGGCTTTTAATCTGTCTGTCTTTATTTAGCTGTTTGTTTAGTTGTTTCTGTCGTGTCTTTCATTCTGTCTACCTGTGGGACTGTCTGTGTTTTGTTTTGTTTGTCTGTTAATCTATATGTCTATTTATCTGACTAAATCTCTCTGACTGACCATATATCTGTTATTTTGTCTATTCATCTGTCAACCTGTCTGTCTGTCTGTTTGTCTATTTATTTGTCTGTTCGTCTATCTATCGATCTACTTGTCTGTCTATGCCAATCCGTGTGATTGTCTATCTGTCAGTCTGTCTGTCTGTCTATTTATCTATATATCTATCTATCTATCAGTTTATCTATATGTCTATCTATGAATCAATCTATCTATTTTGTCTATATATCGAACAAGTTTGTCTATCTGTCAATCCATCTATCGATCTATCAGTCTCCGCATTTCTCTTTCTTGTCTTTCTCCATCTCCTCCTTCGCCTTGAGCCGTTGATTACCCTCCTCCCCCTTTCGCCCTTGCATTCATCTTCCTTCATTTACTGTTCTGTTGTCGTTATACTGTTTCATTTCATTGATTCTTGGTCATTTTTTTCATTCATTCTTTCGGTTTTTTGTTGTTGTTGTTGTTTTTTGTCTTTTCCGTTGTTTTTTCCGATCTTTTGTTGTTGTTTTTTTGTTGTTTTGTTTTTGTTTTTTACCTATTGGTATCTCTCTCCCTCTCCTCCTCTTTCTTCTTCTCTATTTTCAAAATGTTGTTCACTTTTCACTCTCCAAATCTTATGCTTCCTCCTCCTCCTCTTCCTCTTCCTCCTTCTCCTCTTCCTCCTCTTCTTTCTCTTCCTCTTCCTCCAGTTTTCCCTGTTCTATATCCTCCCAGTCAGTCTCCCTCCTACCTTCCGTCTCTCCTCCGGTTCAGTCTCCTTGTAGTCTTCCTCCTCCTCCTCCTCCTCCTCCTCCACCTACTCTTCCTCCTGCTCCTCTTCCTTCTCTTCCTTCTCCTCGTCCTCCACCTACTCTTCCTCCTGCTCCTCCTCCTCCTCCTCCTACTCTTCCTTCTGTTCCTCCTCCTCCTCCGCCTCTCCTCCTCCTCCTCCTCCTCCTCCTTCTTCTTCTTCATCTTCATACTCCTCCTCATCTACCTTCCCCTCCTCTTTCTCCCCCTCGTCCTCCTCCTATTCCTCCCTTTCCTGCTCCTGTTCCTGTTCCCCTTCCTCTTCCTCCTCCTCCTCCTATTCTTCCTCCTCCTTCTCTTCTTCCTCCTACTCCCCTACTCCCCCTACTCCTCCCCCTTCTCATATTAACTTCTTCTTCTTCGTCTTCTTCTTCTTCTTCCTCCTCCTCCTCCTCCTCCTCCTCCTCCTCCTCCTCCTCCTCCTTCTCTTCTTCCTCCTACTCCTCTACTCCCCCTAATCCTCCTCCTTCTCATATTAACTCTTCCCGATTCTCATTTTTCCCTCTTTTCCCCCTCTTCACAACTCTACGGGTCTCGCAATCCTTATTTGAGCGGAGAAATATTGATCCCCTGAACGCCAGACTATTTTGATATTCCCATCTAATGCCATAACACTGAAGTAGAACAGTGAGTCTAGATAGATAGAAGAGCAAAGAGATAAACAGATAAACAGACAGACAGATATATATAGAAGGGTAAGATGATAAGCTAATTAGGTAGGCAGATTTATTAATTATATACTGAGAGTCTTTGTCTATCCGACATATCAGATTTCCAACACAGATTGAATTACACTACATTCATTCATATTTTTCCGTATCTGTTTTTGTTTTCGTGATATTCAGAACATATTTGAAACATCAGAAGCTAAGGCCTTTCTATAAATTCTTTCTTTTATATTGATAGGTCGGAAAAGGTTGTTGTTGTTGTTGTTTTTGTCTTTTGTATTCAAAACCTAATAGAACTATTATAATGTAACCTTCTTTCTCTATAGTTTTTTCTTCGATGATTAAGACCTAATTGAATTCTGACAGGCAATGTTATTCCTCTATATTCACTCTTTGATGAAATATAAATATAATAAAACTAT
>BOPN01004627.1:22500-27500 GCA_017312705.2 Penaeus japonicus
AGATGGAAACCGTGATACATTGGGGATAAATGAGAGTAGAAGCGAGATACAGCGATAAGAAACGGTCGTTGAATACAGATGAGAATCGAAATGGATATTGAGAGACTGGCATTAAGACGGGGGGAGGGGGAGGGGAGGGGAGGGGATAGTGAGGGAAATGAGGGAGGAGAGGGGAAGGGAGGGGACGGGAGAAGAGAAGATAGGAAGGAAGAAGAGGGGGAGATAAGATGGGAGGAGAGAGTGTAGGGCATGAGAAGGGAAAGGAGAGGGGAGAGAAGGGAAAGAGAGTGGATGGGAAGAAATAAGGGAGGAGAGAGGAGAGGAGGGAAGAAGAGCGGGAAATTAGAGGGGAAGGAAGGAGATAGGAGAATAAGAAGAAAGTAGAGTTGAGGGAAATGGGGTGAAGAGATGAGAAAGGAAGAGGGGAAGGGAGATAACAGTATTTAAAGGAAAAATAAGGGGAAATGGGGGGTTGGGATGAGAAACGCAGAGGAAGAAGGGATAGGAGAGGAGAGAAAGAAAAGGGAAGGAGAGATGAAAAGAGAAGAATAAAAGGTGATAAAGGAAGAGAAGAAGAGTAAGGTGCAGAGAAAGAGAGAGATGAAAATAAGGAAGAAATAAAGAAAGAGAGAGAAGAAAATGATAGAGAAAAGTAGGGAAACGAGAAGAAAAACGAGGCAAAATATGAAGAAGAACGAGGAAAAGAAGAGAAAGGAGAAAGGGGGAAAAGCGGCCGTAGGGGTAGAGGGGGGGGGGGGGGGGGAGGGGGCACGGTCCTGACATATGCTAGGTACATCAATATTTAGCCATCAATACACAGCCCCACAAGAGGAGCATTACGAGGAGCGAAAGAGAGAGAGAGAGAGAGAGAGAGAGAGAGAGGAGGGGGGAGGGGAGGGAAAGAGAGAGAGAGAGAGAAGAGGGGGGGAGGGGAGAGAGAGAGAGAGAGAAGAGGAGGTTAAGGGGGGGTGGGAGTGAAGAGAAAGGAAATATGAGATTGGGATGATACCAGGGCGGGGGAGAAGGAGAGGGAGAGGGAGGGGGGAGAGGAGGAGAGGAGTAGAAAGAGGTGGAGTATGGCAGGCGGAAAAGGCGTGTGGGAGGGGGAGGAGGGTGGGGGTAAGGCAAGGCAGGGGGTAGGTGAAGGTAATTGACCACACGACCCGACAAGCGTGATCGAGAGATCAAAGGGCGTGTGTCCAGCCTCGGTCCCGCGGCGAGGCGATCAGTTCTGGAATGGCCGTTGGTCGAGTGACTTATCCCTGGTGTCTTTTTCGTTTTTTTTTTTTTTTTTTCAAATTTCCATTTTCTTTTCTCTTTTCGTTTTGCATTTTAATTGTCCATCTCTTATTCCTGAGTCCTTTTCTTTCTGAAGCGTATTTAGTTTTCTATTTTTATTGCATTTTCTTTTGTTATTGTTGTTTGTTTCCGGTTATTAATCTTTTTCGTCTTGTGTTTCCCATCACGTCGGCGAAGAGTCACTTCTGAATAATGGATGCTTCCTGCCGGGCGGGAGGGGGCGGGAGGGGGGGGGGGGGGGCGATGCGTCATTGGGGATGATGGGATGTTTATAGGCTTGCATGTGGATCTGTTTAGTACTGTTGCATGTGGATGGTCTTACGCAAACATACATACATGCAAATGTATATGTGTATATATATGTGTGTATTTGTGTGTGTGTGTGTGTGTGTGTATGTGTGTATGTAAGGGTGTGTGTGCACATATATGTGTATGTGAATATATATGTATATAGATAGATAGATAGATAGATATTTATATATACATATGTATAATAGAAGAAAATACACACACACACATATATATGTATATACATATATATATATATATATATATATATATATATATATATATATATATATATGTATGTATATATTTATATATATATATATATATATATATATATATATTTATATATCCTATTAACCTGACACCATCGCAAGATGAATAAAATCTTGCATTTTGCTATTTAATTCATGTCAATCTTCCAAAACAAACAGATCTGACCGCCACCTTCCATCAGTCATTCATCCATTCAGTTAGTACTACTACGCCTACGTAATCCATATTCCCACGGGCTGACCTTGGCTGACACATCAATTATCTGACCTTCGCCTCATGCCTGCCGACCCCTTGTTATCCCCCCCCCCCCACCCCCACACATATACCCTCCCTTTCCCCTCCTTTCCGGTAAGGTCAACCGGTGTGTGTTCAGTGCTGTTGGGATCGCTTGAGTATATTAGTGAGGTCAGCGCATTGACCTAGTTTGAGGCGTGTCTGGTGACGGGGGGGGGGGGTTATTTGTGGGGGTCAGGGATTTGAATGGTTGTTAGTGTGATTCTTATCGTTTTACATTAATACTGTTGTTGTTATTGTTGTTGTTGTGGTTATTGCTATTTTTGTTGTTATTGTTAATCTTAGCGGCAGAAGTAATTGCATAATCATTACTGATATGAATAATGATAATAATCATGATAATGATAATTGTTATTGTTATCAATATCATTATCATTATCATGATTATCATCATTATTATTATTTTCATTATCATGATTATCATCATTACCATTATTATTGTTATTATTATCATTATTATTATTATCATCATTGTTATTATTATTACTATTATCATTATTACCGTAATTATTATTATTATTATTACTATCACTATTTCTATTATAATCACATTTAACATTAATATTTTGTTACCAATACTGTTATCATTATTATCATTATTATCATTATTATTACTGTTGTTATCATAATCATTACCACTTTATTACAGTCATTATCATTATGATAATTATTGTTTTAATCATTATTATTATCATGATTGGTTATTATAATGATAACAAGGCTAATTATTGATATCATCCTTGTTATTATCATAATTATAATTATCTACATATATATATATATGTGTGTGTGTGTGTGTGTGTGTATGTTTCACACTCTCTCTCTTTCACTCTCTCCTCTCTCTCCTCTTTCTCTTTGTCTCTCTCTCTCTCTCTCTCTCTCTCTCTCTCTCTCTCTCTCTCTCTCTCCCTCTCTCCCTCCCTCCCTCCCTCCTCTGCCTGGCTACCCACTTTCTCTCCTCCCCCTCCCCCTCCCCCCTCCCCCTCCCTCTCCTACTATTTTTCTCTCTAACGCTTCGCTGCAAGTTGATTGTGCAAACCTTCTCATTACCTGATGACGTCATGCGGTAAGCGTCATGCACATCCGCCGGCTTAGCCATCCGGCCTCGTGACGCTCTCGCTGCCCATGGGGTCATGCACATTAACATACTCTTTATGTCCTCTAATTCCCCTCTTCCTCCCCCTTCCTCTCTCCCTTGAATTTGCCTCTGTTCCCTCCTTCCTCTTTCCCTTTAATTCCCTTCTGCTCCCTCCTCCCCCTTTCCCCTTCCCTCCCATTTGCCCTCTTCCTCTTTCCCCATCCCCCTCATCCACTTCTTCCTTCATCTCCCCCCCCCCTTTCACCATCTCTCTCTCCTGCCGCACCCCTTCCCGCCCACCGTCTCCTCAACCTTTCCCCTCTCCTTCTCCTTACTCTCTTCCCCCCTTCCCTCTCCCCATCTCCCCTCTCTCTCCCTCCCTTCACTGCCAACTTCTTCCCCTCCTCGCTTCGCAATACAGATTATTTTCTGTCTCATTTACTTGCGTCTGAGTAAGCTGTGTGAAGAGAGATTTCACGGCGGCAATGACCTTAATAATTTTGATTTAATGCTTGTCTGAGAGGATTAGGAATTTGGGAATCAGAATGTTGAATATAAGTATGTATGCCATACACACACATACATATGTGTGTGTGTATTGTGTATATGTATATCTATGTATGCATGTGTGTGTATGTATATATGTACATATGTGTGTGTGTGTGTGTGTGTGTGTGTGTGTGTGTGTGTGTGTGTGTGTGTGTGTGTGTGTGTTTGTGTGTGTGTGTGTGTGTGTGTATGTGTGTGTGTGAGAGAGAGAGAGAGAGAGAGAGAGAGTGCGAGTGCATACGTACATACACACGACCGAGAGAAAAGAGGCGAAGGGAGGAAGGAAGAGAGAGAGATGCAGAGAGAGAAGTGAAAAAGGTCAGATAAATTATCGGAATTTGAGTGTCGATAAGCGCCTCGGCTTGCGTTTGTTTGGTCCTTATTGGCTTCAGTTCAATGTGATTTGTTACTGAAATACAATCTGAATACTTTGTAAGTGCCTTTTAATTTCCTCTCTCTCTATCTATCTATCTATTTATCTGTCTTTTTCTCTCTTCTCTCTCATTCTCTATCTATCTATCTATCTATCTGTCTATCTATTTATCTGTCTTTCTCTCTCTTCTCTCTCTCTCGCACTATCTATCTATCTATCTATCTATTTATCTCTTTCTATCTCTTCTCTCTCTCTCTATCTATCTATCTATCTATCTATCTATCTCTTTCTCTTTCTCTCTTTCTCTCTCTCTCTTTCTCTCTCTCTCTCTCTATCACACACAGTCACTCCCTCTCACTCTCTCTCTCTCACTCACACACAAACACTCTCTCGTCTCTTCTCTTCTTTCTCTTTTTCTCTCTCTTTCTTACTATCTCCCTTTCTTCTCTCTCTTTCTTCTCTCTCTTTCTTCTCTCTCTTTCTTCTCTCTCGCTCTCTCTCTCTCACTCTTTCTCTCTCTCTCACACACACACACACACACACACACACACACACACACACACACACACACACACACACACACACACACACACTTACATGTATGTGTGTGTGTGTGACTGTGGGCGTTTAAAAGAGAAATCCCATCGGAAACAATACGCATTGCTACCGTTATCTAAGTCAAGAGCGAGCGTCAATCCCCCTGAAGATGGCCCCTACATAATCACAGCAAAAATGAGATTTGGGTAAAAGGAACACTGCAGATGATGCCTTGGTACCGTGCAACACTTAACGCACAGAAATTACCTTAAGAGTGAGAGCAGCTTCTCATCCCAGGAGCCACCAGTA
>BOPN01004627.1:57500-60000 GCA_017312705.2 Penaeus japonicus
TCTCTCAGACACACATATAGTTAGTATAGTTATCATTATTGTGTTAATTATTGTTGCTATTATTTTCATCATTATTATTATATTATCATCATCATTATTATTATCATTAATAGTAGTAATATCATCATAATTATTAATGCTATCATTATTATACTTATTACTATCCTTATTACTATAATTCATTTTATTATCATTATTGAATCATCATTAATATTATCATCATTATTTTCATCATTGCTATCATCATCATTAATATCATTATCATTATCATTGTTATCATTATCAGTATCATTATCATAACCATTGTAATTATTATCAATATCATTATCACTATAATCATCACATCACAAGTCTCTATCACTGTTATATTTGCTATCACCATCATTAATATCTTTATGATTATCATCAATATCATTATCATTGTTGTCTGTTATAATGCTATTACCATTATTATCAGTATCATCATCACCTTTGATATTATACTTACTGTTACCATTATCCTTTTAATCATTATTGTTATTATCATTATCACCCTTATTGTTACGATCATTATTATGAATATTACTACTATTATAATTATCATTATTATTTTATCACCATCATCATTGTTATTACTGTTATCATTATCATCCCTTATATCTTGCACATGGTCATGCACCAGAAACCATACTGGAACTGTTATTGAATCACGTACCTGCAATCCTGGCCACACATTTTCTTCTTTAAATTTCAACGATTCTCTAACTATTCGTGTTTTCTTTGATTCTCTTCTATGTAATAAAATAAAGCCTTTCATGTGGCGGAGAGAAGTGTGTATATATATCTTTATATGTTCAGTCTTTGACTTTAATTTTAATCGGTCCTTCTTGCGCTGGAATATTCCTGTTTTGTGTGAATGTCCGGCGTGCGTGCCGACTTAAGGCTTCTCGGATCGGAACATGAAATGCCGTTCATCTTTCGTTGCAGAATTCATGCTGCGAGTTATGGCTTCTACGCAGGACAGGCTCACTGTCCATTGCTCCACGTCCTAACGGAAGCATTACGGATCGTAAAATACTTTATTTTCTTAACTTTATCTTTGAAACTTTACTATCTCCTTTGTTAAAGGACTACTATGGTTTCGAGATAGCAAGGAGTATTATTTTTCGCTTTGTGGACCACCTTTTGTTGCTTCTATATTTAGAGTTTTTATTTTTATTGCAAAGCTAAAAGCACCATGTGAGACGTGATTTATTGTTTTCCATTTTATCAACAAAGTTTTATTATGATATTGTTGCGTTTAATCTCCTATGTATATTATTGCATATTCCCCTTTTAATGTCTTAAGTTCACTATCGATCACGCCATAGTGCGATTCTTCTTGATCTAGACATCGTTCCTTATGCAGAAAATCTAACAAGTTACATTCTTTTGGATTACGAAGTGTACGTCGCAAGAAGAATCGATTAAGCAAGGTCCCTGATGTGTTTTGCCGCTCGCATTATCTCGGACATATCAAAAATATCACCAGGCGTTGTGGAAGTGTTAGACGAATGGATGCAGCATGTTAACGAAGAGTGTGTCTATCCGACCTGGGTCATTCTTTGCCTAGTTTCGTCTCGTCGTGAAATCGCATCCTTTTACTTTGGTTTACTTTGGAGGACAACGGGCCTATAGAAAATATTCAGTTTTCTGGATATTTTGAAACATTGGTGCAGCAATACTGCCGGCTTCGTGATGTGACAACTACTACCTAATGCACAGACAGCGTGATACGTGATACTAACATTTATTCTAACATGATCAGAATTTGATCGCTGTTCAGTAAACCCCTGCAAGAACGTGGTACCGATGTGCATACAAGCACCTCTGTCTTTGCTTGAACAAAGGGAAAAATTCTATCAAAACTACTGCCAAAGAGATTACTTCACGTTCATATGAATTCATTTGGCGAGACAGCTTCGGCCATAGCGCTTTTGATAGTAGATGTTATCATTTTGCCGGGAGCTTGGGGTTACGAGCTGCGAACTTTAGTTTTTTTTTTTTTTTTTTTTTTTTTTTTTTTTTTTTTGCTTTTTTTTTTTTTTTTTTTTTTTTATGTTCTTTATATTTCCTTTGATACTAAGAGTAGTTTTTATGACGATTGCCAAAGTGTCGATGATAAAGATTAAAACATTTTACTGTGTTGAGGAAAAATTGTTGCTCTTGTATTTACGTTTTGCCTTTGTATGATTATTTGAAAATATAGTTTTGAATTTTATAGCCATTTATTCTTTACTTCTTCTATTACCATGAACTTTAGCCTAGCCAGTGAGGTGTTTAATTGATTCCAAAAATCTATCACAGCGAGTGCGAAACGTTTCAACTTTTAACTCTTTTTTTTTCTCTTTGAAAATCCTCCAGGCTTATATACTTTTATGGCGGAGTGTACATGCGTCCTTCACAATGTTTTTTTTTTTTATACATGTATTATTGACTCTCTCTCTCTCTCTCTCTCTCTCTCTCTCTCTCTCTCTCTCTC
>BOPN01004627.1:97500-100000 GCA_017312705.2 Penaeus japonicus
AAAGACCATCTTGAAAGCTTAAAGATCACTGTTTAATCTTTAGAGAGTCTGGGATTAAACTCCAGATACATGCGCCTGAGTTGTGTAATAATGATAACGTTTGTAACATATCACGACAGCAGGAACATTCGTAACTGAGTTAGTATTTGATACACAGCTGATAGTCTTTCTCATGACCACTGAGTACCTAATCTATCAAGTGTCAGTCGTTATTTTCTATGACATACAAAATGCTTTCCAAACGCTTAACTCTTCCGGGGGGTGTAAATAAAGTCGCTAATGATCCGTAATATACAAAGCATTAGGATCAGTTTGCAGTATGAAATCTATTCTTATCTTATGAAAGAATGGAACTACATAATGTGATGTAATGAAAGTCGGAATAAACAAATCTGCGTTAGTTGTACATGTCGATTCACAGATTGGCACATTTCATTAAGAAAAAAAAAGAAAAAAAAACACTTCAAAATACAAAAAAATTGAATTATGAATCCTATTTTCCACATAACCAACATAAATCTAGACCCTGGTAACGAAACCATCATTACGAATTTATACATAAACCTCCAGGGATATGAAGAGCATCCGTGTTAAAACTGGGGCCAAGTCGAGCAGTCTGCTGGCTGGCCAATGCCCCCTCGAGCGCGGGGCATAATAGCTCAACATACCGATCACGCCGAACACTGGAACTGATCTCATTTGGCAAAGCGTGGCGGAAATGCGGTCTGGGTTGAAGTTGTTGAAGAGCTTGGCGCCAAGTGTGGTGTTAATTTGGCTAGCGTGACTGTAGAGTATGTGAACGTTCCTTTTCTGTTGTTTTTGTTCTTTCGAAGTCGTCATAGAACGACTAGGTATAATCATGAAAGGGAAATCTTGATCATTTTCTATTCCTTTTACTCATCTTGCCCTTGAACGTCCAAATGTAATTGTACAGGAAAAAAACAATTCATTTTCCATGCAAAGTCGTCTTAGAGAAGCCAAATACAGTTCTTACTGGATTGTTATATATGTTTTCAATGAGTCTTTATTTTTCCACAAACTCTACATCCCATCAAGTCAGATATGTTCCTTCCAATCGACCTTAATCCGCAGAACGCATTCGATTCGATAAAACGGACTTTTGAAGCAGCGGACGCTCGGAAATACCCCGCGAGGCTTCGTATCCGCCTCCGAATTGATTTGATTCGAAACGGTTAATCACTTAATTAATTTAATCAGCTGAAGCTCATTACAGCGTTCATGCTATTCCAATCAGCTTGGTGTAGTCACTGCTAAAGGGATTGTACGAAGTATTTCCGGTAAGAACACCAGTTTTGAGTAGCCATTGTTTGAGTCAGCATTGAAATTTACATGGAGCAGCGGTCGTGCCTCCTCATTTATCAACAATCGACTGTTTTAATATTGTTTGACTTGCTTATTAGACTTGTATTTTATATTTATTCCTTGTTATTATCATATCCATCCCGTGGATTGTATGTATACTCTTCAAGGACTTTTTTAGTACTTGTCTGTTTTTTATTTTCTTTTTTTCTTACTTTATGGAACTTTCGTTTTTTATGTACTCTACAAGACTTTATGTATCAATACTGTCAAGTCTATAAATACATTTCAAAGTCAATGATTCAGTTTCAAATGCAATTCTCGTGTAGGTGCCATTTAGTGATAAAACAGTAAACAACACCATCGAAAGATATGCTTCTGGTTATGAATATTATACTTGCATCTAACATTTGATTGCATATGCCAAAGTTGAAAAAAAAATGCACCTGCAAGAGTTTCTTCAACAAACCACATTACGCGGACAAGTAGAATGGCATCGCGTGAAGGGAGCATTGCCATCACCATTAAAATCTTTATGAGCAAATTAAAGACAATTGCCATTTATTGCCTGTGGAAAATATATATGTATGCGAATTTGTCAATCGGTATGACAACCAACAATACGACTGTCAATATCGTGAAATAAAGAGAGAACAATAAACTGTCCCGTGGGAGAGTTAGGAGCCATTAACTGTCCATCATTACATATAATAAAAGGTAAATTGAGTTCAACAATGGATGCCCCGTAAAATAAAAGCAGGCAATCAATACTGTGCAACATCTCCATCATCTTTTCTGTGATGGCTGACAGACACTCACGACCGTTTCATCACGCATCATCACCACTGCATGGAACGCCGTCATCACTCACAGGCCGCACCATACCACCGTTCGCCACACCTATCGCGCCACCACACTATAACCGACGCATTGTCAGTGATGCTGGGGATTCCCTCGTCACATGTCGACTGCATCATCCGTGTCATGTGCTCATCATACATTCATCATGTTTCATCGCGAACCATCAAACTTATTTCGGCCGTGTTACGCACCATACAGCAGGCAGTCGCAGTCGGAATTTCAGAGTCACCATCACTACTACCAGCAGTGCCATCACCTCTTACAATCAGACGCGCATCCGAAGTAACAACGGAGAGAGATGAGGAGGGGGAGGGGGGTG
>BOPN01004628.1:88705-91205 GCA_017312705.2 Penaeus japonicus
TACAAAACAGACCCGAACATCCTTTGCAGTCGTTTCAGCAAGATAAAAACAAAAGAAAGAACTCGACAGCCACTGGCAAAGAGCAACAACGATTAACATAAATTTTCCACAATAACATCAAGCCAGATCGAGGGCGCTCGGAATCGTCCTTTGCTTTAACAAGAAGACGTTTGGGAAATGCCTCCGCGATGGGAGGGAAGGAAGGCACGGCGGGTGAGGCGCAGGGTGGTGACGGGGGCACGGGACGGTGCTGGTGGTGGTGACGATGGTGCCCATGGTGGTGGTGCTGATGGTGGTGAGGGTGATGGTGGTGGTGCTGATGATGCTGAGGGTGATGGTGCTGATGGTGATGGTGGTGATGGCGCTGGTGCTGATGGTGATTATCTTTATAAAGATGATGATGATGATACTGACAATAATATGTTATTGGCAATAATGAAATCAAAATATGGAAAAGATGAAAGAGAACAAGAAAGGGAGGAAGCCAAAAAAAAAAAAAGAAAAAAAAATATGAAGAAGAAGCAAGCTCTAGTCCCTCTCCTGACTAGTCTCGCCATGCTATAGTGCACACTGCATTTGTAATGTGAGGCGGGTACTAGTGCAATCGGCTAAATGGACCTCGTCCTTTTGTCTTACGGGAGTCTGTCCTCTTGACTCTTGACTTTATGGAGTCAAGAAACGGAAGCTGAAGGCGACACTTGCTCTTCCTAGTTATTATTGTCGTCGTTATTACTTTTTTATCATTTTTATTTATGATCAATATTGTTTTTGTTATTCTCATCGTCATTATCATTATTGTTATTCTCATCATCATTATCGTTATTGTTATTCTCATCATCATTATTGTTATTCTCATCATCATTATCATTATTGTTATTCTCATCATCATTATCATTATTGTTATTCTCATCAGCATTATCATTATTGTTATTCTCATCATCATTATCATTATTGTTATTCTCATCATCATTATCATTATTGTTATTCTCATCATCATTATCATTATTGTTATTCTCATCATCATTATCATTATTATCATCACTATGATAAGGATGGGGATTATCATTATTAAAATCATTATTAAGTATCATCATCATTATTGTTACCATTATTATTATCATGATCATTATCACTATGATGAAGATGAGGATTATCATTATCATAATAGTTATTATCATTGTTATTATTATCATTATTCTCTTTATCATCATTATTTTCATTTCCATTATCATTATCATTATTACCTTTATTATTATCATCATTAATAATATCATTATTATTGTTATCATTACTCTTATTATTACTATTACTATAATCATTATGAGCATTACTATCATCATTAGTACGATTATTATCATTATTAGCACTGTTATAATTATCATTATTATCAACATTATCATCATTATTTCTCTTTCTCGTCCCGCTCTCTCTCTCTCTCGCTCTCTTCTTCTCTTTCTCTCTCGTCTTTCTCTCTCTCTCTCTCTCTCTCTCTCTCTCTCTATATATATATATATATATATATATATATATCTTTCCCTTTCTCTTTCCTTTTCGCTCTTCCACTCTTTCCCCCCCCCCTCCCTCTCTCTTTCCCTCATTCCCTCTCTTTCTCTCTCTATCGATCAAAAATCCAAAGAAAAATTAAAACAATACATAGCAAAAATATAATTCTGCGGTAGTTTACCCTCTCCATCGTACAAAGAATAAAGAAAATAAAATGGATAAATGAAAACAAAAATACAAAATAAATTGAAAGACAGAAATATAACAGAACGCAAGTCATCAAAAAAACACCTGTGTATTTTTTTCAGGTTTACTGGTCGGAATATTTTTTCGGCATTACTAACAAAAGGTTCTTGGTTAAGAAGAAATTGTGAAATTAATGAAAATAGGGAAATTAAGTTAACATCATAAACGTTATTGTTATTGTTATCATCAATACTTTAATCATTATCAACAAGATTTTAATCATTATCATCAATTCTATCATCGGTATTATTACCATTATTATTATCAACATCATTATCATTATTATCATTACCGTCATTATCATCATTATTATCATTATTATAAAACGCACTCACATCACAAACAGCCCTGCGTCTCGAAAGAAAGACAAAGATCCCTTTCCCCCTTTGGTACGTCCGTCTTACTTCCATTTCTCCCGTAGGTCCGTCAGCGACTTCCATTTCCCCTTTTGGTGTGTCTTTTCCTATTTCCACTTCCCCCTTTGGTGTGCCCGTCACCTACTTCCATTTCCCCCTTTAGTTTGTTCGTCCCTTACTTCCACTTCCCCCTTTGGTGCACCCGTCACCTACTTCCATTTCCCCCTTTAGTTTGTTCGTCCCTTACTTCCACTTCCCCCTTTGGTGCGTTCGCCTATTACTTTCATTTCCCCCTTTGGTACATCCGCCTCTTACATCCATTTCCCCCTACTTCCATTTCCCGCTCGGAAGGGGTGACGATTAATACGTGTGTTTTTTTTTTTCTCTAGTTTTCT